>JAUNZO010004122.1:0-22280 GCA_031894775.1 Chloris gayana
GTCCGTTGGGAGCACGGGACTGCGTAGCCGGGGTTTCGGTGGACTCTCCGGACAACGGTGTGTTGGCGACTTTTGACGTCAACACACTTTTTGGCACGCCCGGTGGGACACAAGCAACCGAGATCAAGATGTCATACATACGAGGCTGTTGGGGAGGACGGAACACCAATGGTTGATGCTGAAAATCGGCCGATTTTGGTTCCGAGTACCTCTCGGGACGGATGGCAAAGGGCATGGAGAAGTTTACGATGATAACGGGATTTCGGCCTGGGGAAAGATGACGACAGAACAAAAGCTGCAGTACCAGGAATACTTGGCCGAAGCAATGAAAAAGTACTTTCAAGCCACTGACGGTGACACGTGGCGGAGTGGCCACAAAAGGAGACTTCCCTCGGATTCCGCATCCGGAAGAACTAGACCAAATCAAAGCCCAGAGACTGCCGGATGCCAACCAGCTCGGTGATATGGTCAACTCGTCCGTTCATCGGGCCCTAATCAATCAATCGGGCGTGTTGACCAACACCATCGGGAATTTGATCAAGGACACAATTGATGGCGAGGCTGTTCACTGAAGGGTATTCCGGACCTGCATACACTCGGCCTGTCGGCACTCCTGTACGGACGAGTCGGGGAATTAGCCTCCCGAGTACCACACCCCGGGCGGGGGTTCAGCCCTCGTACGGCATGCCACCTCAACCGTGGCCTGGCAAGGACAATGCAAATGCGGGTACCAGTGCAACCCAGCCAGGCAAAGAGGATGACGAGTGGCCCCAAGAAGTCGGTAACGGAAGAAGGCGACGGGCAAGATGTACAACAGCCGACTTCGAGTTGGGGGCAACAACCAATGTGGCAGCGGTCCCACGGATGGCACAGCGAGCCTAATTTCTTCTACGTACCAAATACCGGCCCGAGTAGAATTGAGAACTCACCCACTATAGTACGGCCGATATCCGGTATTCCACGACCAACCGCATCGGCTGGGGACAGGGATTCATGATCGGACGGCCGATCCAATCGGCCATGAATTATGGAATCGTTCCGCGAGACACTATTCCCGGCTACGGCACTGGGATTTCCGGGAACAGCCGGTTGATACACACGACTGGGGGACAGCCAAACACCGCTTATATGACGGGGACCGGATCAGCAAGCTGTCGGACCCAATGATATGAATAGCCTCATGGCTAAGATCGCCGATATGATGAAAGATCGGTTCGATTTGAAGCCTAAAGAGAAGAGTGCATTGTATCGGCGACCTTACCCCGATTGGATGGATTCCGTGGCTTTACCCAATAAGTATAAAATTCCTGAGTTTTCCAAGTTTTCCGGGCAAGATAACACATCAACTATGGAGCACATCAGCCGATATGACGCACGGCTTGGTGAGGCATCTACTCAGGAGGCTTTGCGGGTTAGGCTATTCCCACTTGTCATTATCCGGATCGGCTTTTTCATGGTTTGCTTCACTGTCACCTGGTTCTATTCAGAGTTGGGCCGATCTAGAGAAAAGGTTTCACTCGTACTTCTTCACGGGCATCACCGAGCTTAGTTTGTCCGATTTAATGGCCGTGAAACGAAAGCTGGGAGTCGGTAGCTGATTATATACGGAGGTTCAGGACTGCGAGGGGACGATGCTACAATCTGAACCTGACGAGCAACAGGTTGGCCGAAATTGCTTATGCGGGGCTATTCTCCAACATCAAAGAAAAGTTTACCCCACATGAGTTTGATGGGCTGGCACAGCTGACACGAAGGGCGATTGGCCAGGAAGAGAATCTCCGGCTCACCAGGAATCGGCGGTATCGGGTAGCTTATGCCGATTTTGACAGTGAAGATGATGAAGAGGGAATTAATGCAGTTGAGTGGACTAATAACAAACGGCCGATATTTTCTCCACATGTCAATCCTAAGGAGAGAAAATATGATTTTGATTTATCCAAGGCCGACGAGATATTTGATCAGCTGCTACGGGAAAAGAAAATCCAGCTTTCCCCTCATCACAAAATTCCTACGCCGGAGGAATTGAAGAAAATGGCTAAGTGGTGCAAGTGGCATGGAAATTCACATCATAACACCGTTGATTGTTATGCTATGAGAGATGAGATCCGGAAGGCGATTGACGAGTGGGGTATTGCGAGCAGCTGATGTAAAGAAGAAGATGAAAGTTGATGGGCACCCTTTCCCGGCTAATGCGATGTACATCAATACCATCGGCGGTGGATCAGCTGGTTTCATACGCCGATATGAGAGGAAGAGAGAGAGGGAAGAAAGAGATCAGATGGCACATGAACAGGAATCTATCGATCAAAGTCAGCGATACGAGCAAGGCGTGATCCGCCGAGAGGATTTTGACCCACACTGGGATTGTCCTTTCTTTCGATCTGCTGGGACCAAAACATGAAGCTTCCATCTATCGAGAACTGCCCGAGTGCACCGGCCGGAAAGAGTATCGTGATGGCGGGTCATCAAGTTACCGGGGACGGCCGATTGATCGCAACTACGAATTACAACAATCGGCCCCCGGAAGAGCGATCGGCTATGATCACGGATATGATGAGCGAAGATACATAGTGCCAAAGAGAACCTCCGTTCACGATCGGCTGGGGCCAATCAATGATGAAGAAGAGTCCGATTACCAATACCATGAAGGTTTGAGAGATGACCAAACCGAGAACGAAGGACAAGTGGTGCCCCGGTGGTTTGCTCAGCAAAACCCAAAAGAGAAGGCTTCAAAGAATGCGTTGTCGAGAAATCAAGGGTAAACGAGCATCATAGAGATGACCAAGATGATGAGCCCAAGCCCAAGAGGGAATGGAGGCCGAAAGTGCGATCTCGGGTGGTCCAAGTCGAAGCCGCGGTGAATATGATGTCCCTAATGCCCAGGATTGTTGGATTGGCCGATGAGAATTCGGCTGAAGAAGAACCAGTTGGGGATACTTCGGAAATTCTTTGGACGCCGGAATCGGCGGTATTTGATAAGCCGATCAACTCGATCATTTGCATCTCAAGGCATTGTATATTAGCGGCTACGTCAACGGGTCGCCGATGAGGAAAATGTTGGTCGACGGAGGAGCAGCGGTTAATGTCATGCCGATTACCACGTACCGCAAGCTTGGGAAGACGCCGGAAGAAATGATGAAGGCTAATCCGACGCTCAAGGATTACAGCGGGAGAAGCCAAGATGTGCGTGGGGCCGCAATAATGGAGATCACTGTGGGCAGCAAAACCATACCCACCACTTTTTTCATCATCGACGGGAAAGGTGCGTACACAACTTTGTTGGGGAGAGACTGGATTCATGCCAATTGTTGCATCCCATCGACCATGCACCAGTGTTTGATTCAATGGGTCGGCAACAAGGTTGAAATCGTGCGGGCCGATAAGTCCGTAACCATTGCAACCGCCGATTTCGAGTTTGCCGGTCCGGAGAGCTTGCCTTGTTTATCGGGCACATATTGGGATGCGGAGGCCATAAACATTACGGACGACGGAGTTATTGTGACCGGGGGTCGGGTACCCCCGGCTGCTCGATGGGCCCCACAGGAGAATTGGCGGATAATCGGCCGATCGATACACGGATTGAGGATATGATGAGTCGGCCGATTAACGAAACGAGAAGATGGGAAACTAGGTCACGGTTTTGTGTCGGCCGACGAGTTAGAAGAAGTAGATATAGGGGATGGAGACAAGCCTCGGCCGACATATATTAGCAAGAAATTGTGTAAAGAAGTAAGAGATGAATTAGTGGCCTTATTGGAAGAATTTAAAGATTGTTTTGCTTGGGATTATAGCGAGATGCCTGGACTCGGCCGATCGATCGTTGAACATCGGTTGCCCACCAAACCCGGATATCGACCATATAAGCGGGGGCTCGGAAAATTGACCCTAGGTATTATGAAGCCGTCAAAGAAGAGATTATTAGATTATATGAAGCCGGCTTCATTAGGCCATGCCGATATGCGGAGTGGGTTTCCGATATCGTGCCGGTGGAAAAGAAAAATGGAAAGATGCGGGTCTGCATTGACTTCAGAAATTTGAATAAAGCAACCCCGAAAGATGAGTACCCAATGCCAAACGCCGATTTGTTAGTTGATGCAGCCGCCGGCAACAAAATTTTGAGCTTTATGGATGGAAATGCTGGGTACAATCAGATTTTTATGGCCGAAGAGGATATACCGAAGACGGCGTTCGGGTGCCCTGGAGCGTTGGGACTATATGAGTGGGTTGTCATGACCTTCGGGCTAAAGAATGCTGGTGCTACATATCAGAGAGCCATGAATTTTATATATCACGATTTGATCGGCCGATTGGTGGAAATTTATATTGATGATGTCATGGTGAAATCAAAATCGGTTGGGAGTCATGTGGCTGATCTCGGAGAAGTGTTGAAGAGAACAAGACAATACGGCTTGAAGATGAATCCGCTCAAGTGTGCGTTTGGTGTCTCGGCTGGGCAATTTCTAGGGTTTATTGTGCATGAAAAGGGAATTGAAGTCGGCCCTAAGAGTATTGAATCTATCCGAAAGCTGGAACCACCAACGAACAAGACGAAGCTCCGAGTCCACGATCGGCAAGATAAATTTTATTAGGCGGTTTATCTCAAACTTGTCCGGTCGACTTGATGTATTTACGCCATTATTAAAGCTCAAGGCCAATCAAGAATTTCGGTGGGAGCCGATCCATCAAAAGGCTTTAGAAGATATCAAGAAGTATTTGGTGTCCCCACCGGTGATGGTTCCGCCAAAGTCGGGCACACCCTTTAAGTTATATTTATCGGCCGATAATAGGTGCATCGGCTCGGCGTTGACTCAAGAACAGGAGGGAAAAGAGCGGGTTATATTTTATCTCAGCCGCAAATTGATTGATGCAGAAACACGGTATCCGGAGGTGGAAAGGTTATGTCTCTGTCTGTATTTTTCATGTACAAAACTAAGGCATTATCCGTTAGCCGAAGAGTGCACTCGTGGTTTGCCAGGCCGATGTCGTAAAATATATGCTATCGGCCCCGGTCCCCAAAGGCCGGTTGGGCAAATGGATGTTGGCAATTGCGGAATTTGATCTAGGCTATGAATCGGCCAAAGCGGTAAAAGCACAAGTATTGGCTGATTTAATAGTGCAGCACGGTGAGCACTCGGCCGGATACGTTGAACCGGTGCCATGGACGGTATTCTTTGATGGTTCAATTTGCAAGGAAGGAAGCGGAATCGGCTTGGTTGTTGTGTCGCCTCGGGGGCAGTACGTGGATACTCTATTACGGTAGAGGCGCACACCAACAACCAAGTCGAATATGAGGCGATATTAAAAGGACTGGAGTTACTCATCGATGCCGGGGCTGATTTTGTGGAAATTTTCGGCGATTCTTTATTGGTCGTAAGTCAGCTGGCCGATGAGTATGAGTGTAAAGACGAAATATTGTTGCAATATCATGAAAAGTGCCAGAAGTTGATGGAAAGATTCAAGTGTGTTAAAATCAGCCATATACCAAGAGAGCAGAACTTTGAAGCAAATAACTTGGCTCAACTAGCATCCGGATATCGGCTCGCCAGAAATAGCTTGGAAATAGCTGATATTGAAAAGGCCGATTGGCGCACAGAAATTCGAAATTTTTTGAGCAATCCATCCCAACCTACGAGATAAGAAGATAAGATATAAAGCCTTGAAGTATGTGCTTGTTGGATGATCAATTATTTTTCAAGACAATTGATGGGGTACTTCTCAAATGTATTGATGATACCGAAGCCAAAGTGGTAATGAGCGAAGTACATGATGGGATTTGCGGAACGCATCAATCGGCCCATAAAATGAAGTGGCTGCTAAGGCGAGCTGGTTATTACTGGCCGACAATGTTGGCCGATTGTTTCAAATATTATAAAAGTTGCCAAGATTGCCAAAAATTTGGACCTATACGAGAGCGCTGCATCGGCCATGAATCCGGTAATCAAACCTTGGCCGTTCGGAGGCTGGGCCATGGATATGATCGGCCGGATAAATCCAGCATCAAGCAAAGGACATCAATACATATTGGTAGCTACAGATTATTTCACAAAGTGGGTTGAAGCGGCACCCTATCGCAAAGTTTCTACGGCTGACGTGATAACGTTTGTTAAGGAGCATATCATTTATAGATTTGGGATTCCGGAAACAATCACGACGAGATCAAGGATCAGTATTCACGTCGGACGAATTTCAATCTTTTGCTTTGAAGAGATGGGGATTAAGTTGATTAATTCATCGCCGTATTATGCCCAAGCCAATGGCCAAGCTGAAGCGGCAAATAAGAGTCGATCAAGTTGATCAAGCGGAAAATACAGGAGTATCCTCGTAAATGGCACATGAAATTGATGGACGCTTTGTGGGCTTATCGTATGTCACGGCATGGGGCCATGCAAGTCGCGCCGTATCAGCTTGTATATGGGCACGAAGCCGTACTTGCCATGGGAGACAGACTATCGGCTCCGGGAGGATTGAATTGCAACAAAAGCTTTCGGCCGATCAATACTACGGATTAATGATGGATGAATTAGAAGATGTAGTTCAAAATCGGCTGGATGCATTGGAAAAAATAGAAGCGAGAATAAGGCGAGGGTTGCCCGCCATTATGATAAGAAGGTTGTGCGAAACAGTTTAAAGAGGGCGATTTGGTGCGGAAGCTTAGGATGCCGATCGGTGTGAAAGACAATCGGTTTGGTAAATGGTCGCCTAATTGGGAAGGACCTTATTTGATTAGCCGATCGGCACCGGGTAACGCATATATTTTGAAAGAGTTAGCAGGAGAGGAATTCGGCCGAGCACTTAATGGGAAGTATTTGAAGCGGTATTATCCTAGTATTTGGATTAACTCATAGTGTTCGGCCTAAAAGAGACTACAGCCGATGTCGATGCACATCGCCTTGAGACGGCCGATGCGAGAGTATCGCCCTTAGCCAAAAAATATGAAAGAAGAAAGATAGAAGTCACCGATGAATTAGCCGATGTTTTAAACATTGTCTTCGGATGGCCGATATGATTGTATATCGCCCTTAGTGCAAAAAAAAAAATATTTATAACAAATTTTTGTTCAAGGTCCTATTACACCTAAGCATAATCAACGGCCTCGGCGCGAGACAAGAAGTCTTGGACGGCGAGATAATGCGCGGGCCGGCATGGAGTCGAGGTTGGCCATGACCAATAGGTCATCCTCGATGGGGCCGATATCGGCGTGCGCCGCGGTGGCCATCTTCTCGGCCGCTTGAATTGCTTCGTCCGTGATCTTCGTTGAGCCGCCACGTCAGCCGACAGCTGTGCAATGGTGGCTTCCAAGGCCGCCGCCTCCTTCTCCTTGAGAGCCGGCGATGCTCTCAAATCGGCAATCTCTTGGTTGATTACTTGCAGTTCATCCTGCCGATTTGAGAGTTGCTCTTGCATCTCCTGGGTCTTGTGGACCTCCTCCTCGGAACGCTTGATGGATTCCTCGGTAAGTAACGCGGCTTGCTGCTGCTCCGCGTGGCGAGCCGGACGCTGCTGGGCACGGGTGAAATCCATCTGCCGGTACTCCATGTATGCCACACGGTGCGAGCATCGCGAACATCCTCCGGGAGCTCGGTCCGGACCTCCAAGTACCGGGCCCTTATGGGGTGGGCGTCGGCCACCAAGCGATCAACCGAAGAAGCCTCAAGCCTGCGCGCGATTTCGGCCATGGTGGTAAGACCGGAAGGCGATACCAAAATCGGCGCGGGACGAGGGAAGGCGAGCGCACGAAATACCAAGAGAAATAAAGTGAAGCTAATGAACAGCGGCGAATCAAAAGGAGATAGTAAAAACAAACACGTGAAGCGTCGATGCGAAGCGGGCGGACGTCTATCGGGCTGCGCCATGGAACCCACGAGGTTCGTGTGTTCCAATCAGCTCTCGGCCGGCCGATCCCCCTTCTCCGGCGGCATCCTCGGAGGCAACATCGGGCATATGTCCAGCTTGTTCGGTTTCGGCGGGCTCATCGGCGGGCTTATCGGCAGCGGTATTTACGGGAGAAGGCTGCGGGCGGTTCCTGGTCGGCCGGTTCTTCGGCGACAATGGTGCCTTTGGGGGAAGCGATGGGCGACACATGGGCCGCTTGTTCAACTTCGGCGGCGATTTCGGAAGACGCGAGCCGATCCAAGCGAGTTGGGCTCTCCGTAGGATTTGGATCGGCCTGGCTTGGTGTAACTTCAAGATCCGGAGCCGTTTGAGTCGGCCTTTCGGGTGTCGGCGTCCTGGCCCGTGGAGGAGTCGACGGGCGAATCGGCCTATCGGGTGTTGGAGTGCGGGCCCGGGGAGGAAGAACCGCCGATTCCTGCTAAGAACTCATAGTTAGACAGCATATAAGGTGAAAAAAGGGATCAGCAATCATGCGATAATAACCTGACGCGGCGGAGATGGTTCATCGAAATAGTCCGGGTCGGACGGGCGCACTGAGCTGCTTCACCGGCGCGCGGTGTCGCTTTGGGGCTTGAGTCGGTCCTGCGGTTGGCACATTGGCCTTCCTCTTGCTGGGGGCGGCCGTTTTAGTCTTGGCCTTGCGGGCAGCTGGTGCCCTCGACTCATCACCGCAAAAGCTTGGGCGGGAGTGCGATCGGTGAAGCCGATATTTGGAGCAATTGGGCTCGGCATCAAGTATGCAATTGGCCGGCCACTGATACTACGGGTCGGCGGCTCCTCCGTGTCCGGCGAAAAAGAATATACAAGGGTGAGTATTTGGAGCGGCCGATTTCGTCAACAAAATCGGCCTTATAAAATAAATTGGCTACACATACCTCGACGAAAGCTTCACTCGGGACTAAGCCGGAGAAGAAGGAGGCGGTGTTCGAGCTGCGGAGGTGCCGGTTCCATTCGCCCCACCAACGGTCAAAAGGCGGGTACTCCGGGCGCGGGGAAAATCCGGTTAAGTCGCCGGTGACGACATCGGCGGTGCGGCCGACGAGCCAATTCCATTGGATGGCGTTGTCGACGATACATCGCGCCTTTATTTGCCCCACATAGAAGAGGCTGGGGAGCAAGCGGCGAAACCGAGTTGGCGGGCCGCCACCGACGGGTGGTAGAACTCATAGGAGCAGAAAGCTTTGCTCCCGGCAATGAGTCCCGTCGGCGGCGGACGAGGGCGGAGGCAGGTGGTGAAGATCTTGACCGCTTCCGCGTCGGCCGTCGGGAAGGTGGGGTCGATCGGGAAAGGAGTGTCATACCCCTTCTCGAAGAAATCAATGTACGGGTACCAATCCGTACTTTCGTTGTTGAGGCCCTTGTAGAGGGCGGCGAACCAATATGCCAAAGTGTCATCGACATGGCCGCCCCTGGTGCCATGGACAACGCTTCCCGAAAGAGATACATCGGCTGGATCGGGGCGTGGCCGGTTCGGCATAATTGCCGGGGAAAGTGACGACAGCGAGGTCCGGACCGATGGCCTTGGTGGTGTGAAGGGACAACCACATTTGGATGAACCACCGAGACTTGGTGAAGAAGGAGGTAGGCCGATCCCGGAAGATACTTGCCCATAGGGAGGGCATAGGCTGTCGGCCGACCTATCGGCTATCGGCGAGAAAATTGTTTGTGGGGCTCACGCCGACCCCACAAAAGAAGAAGTGGTCAAGCCACATGTTGAGGAAGGCAACATGCTCGCGGCGATCGGCCGAGCCGTGCCCCTTGTTGTAGGTCCGGATGTAATTCTTCCAACCCCTGGTGTCCTTAGGGTTGATCCGATGGGAGGACTTAATACGGATGGCATGCGGAGTGGCCTCCGCCGTGATATTCAAATCGGCCAACATGACCGTGTCCAAGAGGGTCATGGTAGCCGGGCCGTGGCCGAACATGAAGCGGTTCAAGGCGTCGACCGAGAGATAGGAAGCTGCCACCGGCAACGGTTCGTTCTTGTGGTGATCGGCCAAGGAGAGTTTGATAGCGTGGGCGATGCCGATATTGGCCCAACCTTGCCGATGAACGGCCGATACTCGGTTATACCAATCGCGCCATCCTGCAACGGGAGTCGGCCATGACCGAAAGCTATTGGCCCACTCGGTCGGTAAAGGAGATTGTTGCCGAAACGGGACCCGGTTCGTTTCGGCACAAATGAGATACTGTGGGGTCGGGATCACCCATAGGACCCAAGAAGAAGTGAGTTGGGATATTGGATGGAATAACCACTTGGTTCCGGATCTCCTAAAAACGAGGAATAGGGCTAAAATGAGGAGCGAAACAGAAATAAATTGTGAAAATGAACAAGAACAAGAACACGAAGAAAATTGCAAAGGTAGAAAAGAGGGATGCTCGGATGTACATTACCTCCGGAACGGCGTTGGTGGTGGCGACAGCGCGGTCGGCGGCGGCAACCGCAGCGGCAGCAACGGCGGGATTCATGGTCGCCGGAGTAAAAAACGGCGGCGGCGCGGTGAGAAGTTGAAAGGGCTCGAGAAGGCGAAGGTCGCTAGAACAGATGAAGACGAAAGCCAAGGAGAAGAAACAGATGGGAAATGACCGGGGGTGGCCCTGGGTTTTATGGAGAAGTGACGGGCGATAAAACCGGCGCGATAAAGAGGATAAATCGGTCCGACGCATGCGTTGCATACCCCAGACCGGGGGACATGTGTTGACGCCGGTTTTTGACCAAGGGACCCATTGTCGGCGACTATAGGTCAAAAGAGGGCCGGTGGACGGAAGGCCGACGGCCGCTTGGGCGAGTAAAGGCGCGTCCCTCCCGGGAATCGTGCGCGGACGCCAACGAGAAGAGCATAACATTAATGGGCCTGGCCCACGTTGTAAAATTAGAAATAATAGTTTAATTTTGGGAAAGATCCTAGTCGGTTAGGAAATCGGCCCGAAGAGGGTCCGAGTAGGATTCTTTGTGCCGAGTATAAATACATACTCGGATGTAACATGTAAAGTCGATTCACATCCAATACAACTTTCGGCGCATCGCCAAACCCTAATTTCTTGTCAAGTCTTTACTTGTTTTGCGCGGGGATCTTCGGGGCTCCGGTCGACGACACGTTGGCTTGACAAGGTAATTATGTTGTCTAGTTCTCGGCGCATTGTTCGTAATTAGATGGCTTAATTGCTAGTTATCCGGCGACCGGATCTGTTCCGGATCGGCGTAGTGAGTATCGGCCGGGATGAGTCAAGTTGACCTGGTCCGGGCTCGTGGTGGAGGTAGTTTGACTTGTCCTGCCTCCCCGTTCCAGCCTTTGCTCACGGCGCCGATTGGCTCGGATCCGGTCGTTCGAGTCACGATAGCCGCTATGAGAATTCTTTTACATCTTGGCCGATTCGATCGTGCGGATTCGGTTGACGTGTCCTGTGTTTGCCTTTGCGATAGTTGACTTGTCCTAGGCGCATGCAGCCGATTGGCTAGGGTGTAGATTTACTTTCATAGTTAAGGCGTGTATGATCGTGCTTGTCCTGAATCGGCCGGCCGTGCGCGGCCGTTAGACCTGGTCCAGCCGCGTGCCATCGGTTGACTTGTCTGTTGGAGCGACTGGTCGATTTGGGATCTGCGTGGTTGTACTTGTCTTACTTGTTCTTTCGGAGTGTTTAGCCGATTGCTTATCACGTTCATTAGCTGTTTTATGTCTAATTAGTGCCAAAAATCTGTCAAAGCTGCTTTTGAATCGGAGTTATTAGTATGATTTTATTGATCATCATTATACATTTAGATAGATCTAATAACTTACTATCATAATTGATAGCGAGAATCGGTCGGATCGCCCGATCGGCCGATTTACTACTACGGTTGATGATTGAACCGTCCTTTTACTATCAAATTAATTACATCCCTTTAATAATCATCTCTTTTATGTTTTATTCGATAATATATCCCTGCAAAGTCTTAATGATTTGATCGCTTATCGACGAAATCGGCTGCTAGCCACCGATTGCATGTTATAGCGTCGGCCGATTCCGTATCGTTTGCATCACGGTTCGCTTGCCCGGCATTTAATACATAAATGGATGGGCCGTGCTGTTCCTCGTCGATGGCCGATTCTGTCTATCTTACGCGAGAATCGGCCACGGCTCACATCGGTCTATCCGGGCCGATGACCTGGAATTTTACACTTTTTATTGTCTTTGTTGGTTTGCAGGAAAACCATCCGCACGCACCGGCGCATACGAACATCGGCGAGCCAAGCCGGTCCGTTGGGAGCACGGGACTCTGCGTAAGCCGGGGTTTCGGTGGACTCTCCGGACGACGGTGGGTTGGCGACTTTTGACGTCAACGGTGTGATCCTGACAGGGTGTTGTGTCACCTTTTTGGGCCGACTCAGCCTTGTATCTTGTCGGGCCTTAAGCCCATGTTGAGGATGCCCCATCCTTGTTCGCTCTCGACCCTAGCACGTCCCTAGACTATAAAACTCGGTAGTCGCCGCCGTTTAGATTTGGGTTTTGTTTAGTTCGAGTTTTTCATTGAGAAACTACGATTGATTTATTGTAACTGTGGCGACAAGTCCTTCTACTGTGATCCAGGGCCCCTATTCTTGTTCTCCTCGATTGCGGCGATTAGTCCTTTGAACCAAGTGCTTGAACTCCCACTTATATTCGAGTGTTCATTCATATTTGCAATTTCAGATTGCGTGTTTATACCTTCTTTTTCTCGATTCGCTTGCGAGAAAAAGCCTTTTCGACGAGATCAATCAAATTGTGCTTGGTTGATAACCAATGGAGCGATGGTGTAGCGGTTGCGGGATCAAGTCGCGTTAATTCGAAGCTTACTCGTCAACGTCGAGTTCTCCAAATTCGAATTTACCCCCTCTACCTCTCGGAAGATCGGCCTAGATCATATCAAGTGGTATCGGATTCCGGGTTGTCCGTGAGGTAATCGTGCTATCTTTTAGATTAGTTTTTGTTCATCACCTATTATCCACAAAAAGCCCAAAAAATTTACACTTTTCGATGTCTTATCGCCCTTTGTGCCTTGCAATTTCGATTCTAGATTGCTTTGTTGAGTTTGTGTCCGTGGTCGAGTCTTGTTGTTGGTTTTAGATTGTGTTTCATCGTAGTAGTGTAACGCGCCCCTCACTTGTTGTCTTCGCCGCTATCCCATCCACCTTCACCCAGATTACAAGTTGTCAACCCCACTACTCGACTTGCCCTCGTTAGCCGCCTTGTGTCAACTCTCATCGTGCAAGCCCTAGATAGGTTGCGAGCCGCCTTGTATTTTCACCCTACCTCTCTACCCCTCTTTCTTTCATCACATGACAAATACCTAGCTTAGTCCATGTGACATCTCATGTCCCCATTAGGGCTAATGGCAATGTCAAGCATGCTAATAACCTCAATTAGGATAAATCTAAACAAATCACCAACAACTGAATTCAGAAATTAAGAAAAATAATGAATTAAGGGGGCAAAACCCTAGCCCCCAAAGAACTCAAATTTCCACAATGACAACACCCCCATATTTTTGCACCAGTGTGTTGTCCATGCAAAACCATGATTTTAGAGCATTTTTGCCAAACTTTTTAACCAAGTTTGAAAAGCCTAAAAATTCAAATTTGAATTCAAAACAGCACTATTACATTAATTTTTGTAAAAATCCACGAGCAAAATTTGAACATTGCACTAAAAAGTAAATTGTAGATCCAATCATGTTGAACACCCCTGATTTTTTGTTTGATTTTACGAGCCTTTGAAATTGAGTATTTGAATTATTTCAAAAGCAGCCCAAAAATTCAAATCCAAATCGAGCCCTAGACCTTGCCCAGTGGTCAATGGCGGCTCTGCCCGTCGGTCCGGCCAGCCTCGCCGCCCCATCGCGAGTGTGCCCTCCCTGTCACGTCGTCGCTCGCCCAAGCCACAACCCCAAACTGTCCCTGAACCAGGCGGCCAACAGGAAAGGCCGAAAATTGAAGTCACACGTCCATTTCCGTCGACCGGCCGTGCACCGCCCTGCCAACTCCCTCCCTACCGACGCTAAACCAAGGCGTGGAAGCCAAGGCCCCATCTCGCCACTCCCTCACTTCCCTCACCACACTTCGAGCCCTCGCCTTACTCCCTCTTCCCTCGCAGCGCGTGCCGGGAAGAAATCGTCGCGATCGCCCCGCGCGAACGCCATGGCCGCCTCCATGAGCTGCTCGGACTAGGCGAGATCCCACCCCAAATCTCCTATGCAATTTCACGCGCAAGCACCCCCGCACCGATCATAAGAGTCTCAAATATATCTTCACCCAACAAGAGTTAAACATGAGACAACGTCGATGGTTGGAATTAATCAAGGATTATGAGGTGGAAATTCATTACCATCCGGGTAAAGCTAATGTGGTTGCCAACGCATTGAGTCGCAAGGTTCAATGCAATCATGTTACCGGTTGCTCTATGGAAATTTTTGAAATTTCATATTCTAGTGAACCAAGCCTTCGAGTTATTCCCTATGGCTCATTGTATAATCTAGCTCTTATCCCTACCCTTCGCGAGGAAATTATTGAGGCACAAAAGAGGGATGAAGGAATGGATTTTATTCGGCAAAAGATAGAGAAAGATGAAGCCACGTGTTTCCGACAAGATGCCGACGGTGTTTTATGGTTCAACCAACGCTTTGTTGTTCCAAAGGATATGGAATTACGGAAGAAAATAATGGATGAGGCACACTTATCTACGTATTCCATACACCCCGGTAGCAATAAAATGTATCGTGGCCTAAGAGAAAAGTTTTGGTGGACATGCATGAAGCGTGAAATTGCACGGTATGTTGCCGAGTGTGATATTTGGCAACGGGTAAAGGCCGATCACTTGAGAAAATGATATCAACCCGCGAGGGTTTTGTGCCGATTTTTCGATGAGAGATGAAGATAACTCGATTTGGTGGATGGAAACGATGTTCATGGCCCGACTACAACCGTCCGAAAACGCTGCGCCTTAGCAACCGATACACCGCCACCAATAGTTGCCGTAATCTTGTGGAAGTGCGACCACCGGCCACGAGGGCACTCGTCCCGCAAGCAATCGAAGAACTAGCAAGAACAAGTAAACAAGCACTGAAATTTCAAGATGGAATTCAAACTCACAAACTGAGTTCAACTATGGTGGGGTCCTGAATACAAGTATACGGGCGGTTTAGCCAACGCGCGTCTACGATGAAGTAGCTAAGCTAACTTACGAATAAACAAAACCCAAGTGTTCTTGGCGGCAGCCAAGGGGTATAAAAACGTGAAGGGACTACCACAGGGGTGCTGGAGTCACCCTCCAACCCTAGGACGTGTCCTTAGTGGACTCAACTTGATACACGGCCCGTTGGGCCAAAACTGGACAGTTCGATATCTCTGCACTTAAATGAAGATTGCGGTCGACTCGGAGCATATATAGACTTGATCCGGGATCCGTTGGAAAGTAGACTTCGTGATCTTTCCATGCTATGCTTGAACACAAACGGAGTTCGGACAAAGTCATGGCAGCCATCAAAAGTCGGTCTTTTTCTGGAGTCCGAATCCAGCCGGCAGCGAGTCCGTTTCCCTTTAGCTCCTGTCCATCGTTCCTAAGCGGAACAAGAGTGCAAACGTTTTCATGGTCTAAACAGGATTGAAAAGAGCCTAATAACGAACTCACTTGATTGTTCAATTGTCGAGCACGAGCACACGTAATTGGTCCAAGTAATAGGGTCTTGTGTAGGTATGGACGTATCGATGGTGCCGATATCCTCACCATCCTTCCCTTCTTGCATTTGAGTCGTCATCGACTCAAACTCATCTTCTTCTCCCAAATAGGGCTTCAAATCTGCAATGTTAAATCTGGGACTAACCCCAGAATCTGTAGGTAAATCAAGCTTACATGCATTCTCATTTATTTTCTCTAAAACTTCAAAAGGACCGTCGACTCTAGGCATTAACTTAGACTTTCTCAATTCAGGAAACCTTTCTTTTCTCAAATGCAACCAAATCATGTCTCCTGGTTCAAAACTCAATTGTTTCCTACCTTTATCACTAGCAAGCTTATACTTTGCATTCATGAGCTCTATCTTTTCTTTAGTAGTTTCATGCAGTTTCAATATCAATTCGGGACGTTGCTTAGCATCAAATTCAATTTTTCAGAAGATGGTATAGGCATTAAATCAATAGGAGCACGATGTAAAAGTCCATAGACAATCTCAAATGGTATTTCACTAGGAAACACATCAGAATACTCCTACAAAATGTTAGAAACAATAGGAGGCAAAGAATGCTGCATATCATGAAGTGAAAACAACGCATCTTTGCATACCAAAGCATAGGAAACATAAGTGGAGGCAATCAATTTGTGAATAGAACATTTAGTAGCAAGCATGCAACCTCCCTTCAAAGTGATTTCATTTTTGTTTTTGAAATCAGATTTATCAGCATTGTGGTTTTCACTTTTAGTTTGTTCTTGTGACTGCAATTTTCTAGCTCTAGCAACATCATCATGCACAATAGCTTCATGAGACATAGGATGTAACACTATTTTCTTATCATGGTACAAAAATGAATATTGATTTGATCTACAATGATGCATCGAGTCTCTATTGTATTGCCAAGGTCTACCTAGCAGAATATTACATGCTTGCATTGGTACTAGATCACATTCAACAACGTCACGATATGATCCAATAGTGAAATTAATTCGCACCAATTTTGTTACCTTTTCCTTACCACTATTGTTCAGCCATTGGATGTAATATGGATGTGGATGGGGGCTTGTTGGTGAGTGAAAGCTTCTCCACCATCTCACTCGTTCGCCAAGTTGTTGCAACTACCACCATCAATGATCATGCGACAGGAAGGCTCTTTAATTCCACACTTTGTTTGAAACAATGTGTGTCGCTGATTTTGCTCCGCTTTCTCCATTTGTGCACTCAACACACGTTGCACAATAAGACTATCATAATGTACTCGCATCCTCGACGCCAATATGCTCCTCTCGTGTGCCCCTCATGACCTGCATTGTCGGCTTCAAGCAAAGAAAGTGTATCTTCATCGAAATCACTAGCAGAACTATACTCACCATCATCCTTGACAACCAAAACTCGTTAGCTTGGACAGTCTCGAATGACATGTCCAAAGCGAGCACCTATGACATTGAACTTCACTCGTTCTTCCTGTAGATGCAACCGAGGAAGTGCTTTCGGCGAGCTTGGAGGAAGCCTTCATTGCTGCAACGTGTTTTCCGCACCCGGTGGTGCCTAGGAGTCCTAAAATGTGTTCGGAACGACCCGTGCGTGAAACACCGACGCACAATTTTGATCATGTCCGGGTGGGCCCATTAGTGACCCGCATATATTGCGCCGGTACAAGTTGTGAAAACCGTGTCTTCCAAACCCGGTAGTAACTAGGATTCCTAATGTGTTCGGAACGACCCGTGTGCGAAACACCGACGCACAATTTTGATCATGTCCGGGTGGGCCTATTAGTGACCCGCATTTATTGCACCGGAACAAGAAGTACAAACCGTGTTCTCCACACCCGGTAGTGACTAGAAGTCCTAAAATATGTTCGGAACGACCCGTACGCGAAACATCGACGCACAATTTATACCATATCCGGATGGGCCCATTAGTGACCCACACTTATTACACTCGGGACAAGTTGTGAAAACCGTGTTTTCCAAACCCGGTAGTAAGTAGGAGTCCTAAAATGTGTTCTAGAACGACCCGTGCCCGAAATAGCGACGCATAATTTTGTTCATGCTCGGGTGGGCCACTAGTGACGTGCATTTATTGCACCAGGACAAGTGGTGAAAACGATGTTTTCCGCACCCGGTAGTGACTAGGAGTCCTAAAATGTGTTTTGGAACGACCCGTGCGCGAACAACGACGCACAATTTTATTCATGTTTCGATGGGCCCACTAGTGACCGGCATTTATTGCGCTCGGGCAGGTTCCGAAAACGTGTTTTCTGCACCCAATAGTGCATAGGAGTCCAAAAATGTGTTCGGAACGATCCGTGTGCGAAACACCGACGCACCATTTTTATCATGTCCGGGTGGGCCCATTAGTGACCTGCATTTATTGCGCTTGTACAAGTTGTGAAAACCGTGTTTTCCACTCCCGATAGTGACTAGGAGTTCTAAAATGTGTTCCGAAAGGACCCGTGTGCGAAACACCGAAGCACAATTTATTCACGTTCGGGTAGGCCCACTAGTGACCCGCGTTTATTGCACCAGGACAAGTTGTGAAAATCGTGTTTTCGGAACCCGGTAGTGACTAGGAGTCCTAAAATGTGTTCGGAATGATCCGTGCGCGAAACACCGACACACGATTTTGTTCAAGCTCGGGTGGGCCTAGTAGTGACGCACATTTATTGCGCCGAGACAAGTGGTGAAAACCATGTTTTCCGCACCCGGTAGAGACTAGGAGTCCTAAAATGGGTTTTGGAACGACCGTGCGTGAAACAGCGACGCACAATTTTATTCGTGTTCGGGTGGGCTCACTAGTGACCCGCATTTGTTACGCCGGGACAAGTTGGGAAAGCCATGTTTTTCGCACCCGGTAGTGACTAGGAGTCCTAAAATATGTTCGGAATGACTCGTGCGCGAAACGCACAATTTTGAACATGTCCGGATGGGCCCATTAGTGACGCGTATTTATTACGCCGAGACAAGTTGTGTAAACCGTGTTTTCCAAGCCCGGTAGTAATAGGAGTCCTAAAATGTGTTCGGAACGACCCGTACCCGAAACACCGACGCACAATTTTGTTCATGCTCGGGTGGGCCCACTAGTGATGCGCATTTATTGCGCCGGGACAAGTGGTGAAAACAGTGTTTTTCACATCCGCTAGTGACTACGAGTCCTAAAATGTGTTTTGGAACGACCCGTGCGCGAACAACGACGCACAATTTTATTCATGTTCCGATGGGCCCGCTAGTGACCGGCATTTATTACGCCGGAACAAGTTGTGAAAAATGTGTTTTCCACACCCGGTAGTGCCTAGGAGTCCTAAAATGTGTTCTAGAACAACCCGTGCGTGTAACACCAACGCATAATTTTGATCATGTCCGGTTGGGCCTATTAGTGACCCGCATTTATTGCGTTATGTTAACATGTGAAAATTGTGTTCTCCGAACCCGGTAGTGACTAGGAGTCCGAAAATGTGTTCGGAACGACTCGTGCACGAAAGATTGACGCACAATTTTGATCATGTCCGGATGGCCCCATTAGTGACCTGCATTTATTGCACCGGGACAAGTTGTGAAAACCGTGTTTTTGGAACCCGATAGTAACTAGGAGTCCTAAAATGTGTTCCGGAATGACCCGTGCGCGAAACAACGATGCACAATTTTGATCATGTCCGGGTGGGCCCATTAGTGACCCGCATTTATTGCGCCGGTACAAGTTGTGAAAATCATGTTTTCAGCACCCGTAGTGCCTAGAAGTCCTAAAATGTGTTCGGAACGACCCGTATGCAAAACATCGATGCACAATTTATACCATATCCGGATGGGCCCATTAGAGACCCATATTTATTACGCCGGGCCAAGTTGTGAAAACCGTGTTTACCGGACCCGGTAGTAACTAGGAGTCCTAAAATGTGTTCCGGAACAACCCGTGCCCGAAACACCGACACGTAATTTTGTTCATGCTCGGGTGGGCCCACTAGTGTGGCACAATTATTGTGCCGGGACAAGTGGTGAAAATGGTGTTTTCCACACCCGGTAGTGACTAGGAGTCCTAGAATGTGTTTTGGAACGACCCGTGCGCGAACAGCGACGCACAATTTTATTCATGTTTCGATGGGCCCACTAGTGACCGGCATTTATTGCACCGGGCAGGATCCGAAAAACGTGTTTTACACACCCGTTAGTGCATAGGAGTACTAAAATGTGTTCGGAACGACTCGTGCGCGAAACATTGACTTACAATTTTTATCATGTCCGGATGGGCCCATTAGTGACCCGCATTTATTGCGCCGGGACAAGTTGTCAAAATCGTGTTTTCCGAACCCGGTAGTAACTAGGACTCCTAAAATGTGTTCTGGAATGACTCGTGCGCGAAACATCGACGCACCATTTTGTTCATGCTCGGGTGGGCCTACTAGTGATGCGCATTTTGCGACAGGACAAGTTATGAAAACCGTGTTTTCCGCTCCCGGTAGTGACTAGGAGTCATAAAATGTGTTATGGAAGGACCCGTGTGCCATACACCGATGCACAATTTGTTCACATTCGGTTGGGCCCACTAGTGACCGGCATTTATTGCGCGGAGACAAGTTGTGAAAAACTTGTTTTTCGCTCCCGGTAGTGCAGAGGAGTCCTAAAATGTGTTCTGGAACGACCCGTGCGCGAAACACCGACGCACAATTTTGATCATGTCCGGGTGGGCCCATTAGTGACCCGCATTTATTGCACCGGGACAAGTTGTGAAAATCGTGTTTTCCAAACCCGGTTGTAACTAGGAGTCCTAAAATGTGTTTTGGAACGACCCGCGCGAAATACCGAAGCACAATTTGTTCACGTTCGGGTGGACCCACCGGTGACCTGCATTTATTACGCCTGTACAAGTTGTAAAAATCATGTTTTCGGAACCCGTTAGTGACTAGGAGTCCTAAAATGTGTTCTGGAATGATCCGTGCGCGAAACACCGACGCACAATTTTGTTCACACTCGGGTGGGCCCACTAGTGACGCGCATTTATTGCGTCGGGACAAGTGGTGAAAATCGTGTTTTCCACGAGCGACGGTGACTAGGAATCCTAAAATTTGTGTTGGAACGACCCGTGCGCGAAATAGCGACACACAATTTCATTCATGTTCCAGTGGGCCCGAGTAGTGAACCGTATTTATTGCGTCGGGACAAGTTGTGAAAAAACGTGTTTTTCGCTCCCGTAGTGCATAGGAGTCCTAAAATGTGTTCTCGAACGACCCGTGCGCGAAACACCAACGTACAATTTTGATTATGTTCGGCTGGGCCCATTAGTGACCCGCATTTATTGCGCTGGTACAAGTTGTGAAAACCGTGTTTTCCGTCCCCGGTAGTGACTAGGAGTCCTAATATGTGTTCGGAAGGACCCGTGTGTGAAACACCGAAGCACAATTTGTTCACGTTCGGGTGGACCCACTAGTGACCCGCATTTATTGTGCCGGGACAAGTTGTGAAAATCGTGTTTTCGAACCCGCTAGTGACTAGGAGTCCTAAAATGTGTTTTGGAACGATCCGTGCGTGAAACACGGACGCACCATTTTGATCATGCTCGGGTGGGCCCACTAGTGACATGCATTTATTGCGTCGGGACAAGTGGTGGAAACCGTTTTTTCCGCACCCGGTAGAGACTAGGAGTCCTAAAATGTGTGTTGGAACGACCCTTGCATGAAATAGCGACACACAATTTTATTCATGTTCCGGTGGGCCCGGTAGTCACCCACATTTATTGCATCGGGACAAGTTGTGAAAAACGTGTTTTTCGCTCCCGTAGTGCAGAGGAGTCCTAAAATGTGTTCTGGAACGACCCGTGCACGAAACACCGACGCATAATTTTGATCATGTCCGGGTGGGCCCATTAGTGACCCGCATTTATTGCGCCGGTACAAGTTGTGAAAACCGTTGTTTTCCCTTCTCGGTAGTGACTAGGAGTCCTAAAATGTGTGTTGGAACGACCCTTGCACGAAATAGCGACACACAATTTTATTCATGTTCCGGTGGGCCCAGTAGTCACCCGCATTTATTGGATCGGGACAAGTTGTGAAAAACGTGTTTTTCGCTCCCGTAGTGAAGAGGAGTCCTAAAATGTGTTCTAGAACGATCCGTGGGTGAAACACCGACGCATAATTTTGTTCGAGGCTCGGTTGGGCCTACTAGTGACGTACATTTATTGCGCCGGGACAAGTTGTGAAAACCGTATTTTTCGCTCCCGGTAGTCACTAGGAGTACTAAAATGTGTTCGGACCGACCCGTGCGTGAAACACCGACGCAGAATTTTGTTCGGGCTCGATTGGGCTCACTAGTGACGCACATTTATTGCGTTGGGACAAGTGGTGAAAATCATGTTTTCCGGTCCCGGTAGTGACTAGGAGTCCCAAAATGTGTTCTGGAATGATCCGTGCGCGCAACACCGACGCACAATTTTTTTTCATGCTCGGGTGGGCCTACTAGTGACGCGCATTTGTTGCGCCGAGACAAGTGGGGAAAACCATGTTTTCCCTACCCGATAGAAACTACGAATCCTAAAATGTGTTTTGGAATGACCCGTGAGCGAAACAACGACACACAATTTTATTCGGGTTTCGGTTGGCCCACTAGTGAATCGCATTGATTGCGCCGAGACAAGTTGTGAAAAATGTGTTTTCCACACCCGGTAGTGCATATGAGTCCTAAAATTTGTTCTGGAATAACCCGTGCGCGAAACA
>JAUNZO010004123.1:0-28707 GCA_031894775.1 Chloris gayana
GGTGAGTGTAGATAATTTCGATTGGTGGACGTTGACCCTCACGATCCGACTACGACGAGCAAGCCCGAAGCGCCAATGCAATCGCTGAACCAACTTCCGATGGTTATTGAACCCGCGGTTAAACAAATTCAACCTGATCACGAGGATCAATCCTTGCAAGCAATCGAAGAACAAGCAAGAATAAGAGGCGAGCAATCGATGTATTGCACGAAGGTGGAGTTCCGAATTCAACGTCGAAGGGACGGAATGTATAGCTAGGCTAATACTAAAACAAAACTCAAGTCCGAAATAAAAGAGAGTCTCTATCTAAATAGGGGGAGGGGGCGGCGCGTGAACGGTACCCGTGGGTACGCGTAGCGCGGCCGGTGCCCAACCCTAGTCTCCCATATGGGCCTCTTGTTGGCCCATCCTCTAGTCTTCCGGCCCAAAGTTCTTTAACGGTATGACGAAGCTCAATTCTCTTGCACGGGCTCGAGTAATCGGACCGGAATACGTCGTCTTGATGATAGGGCTTCCATCTTGACGGCCCACTAGAGGGGCGCGGCTTGGGGAGGCGCACCGGCTTGGAGTGGGGCGTCGTCGTTCGTCGTCGTTCGTTCGTCGTCGTTCGTCGTTGTATGTACGTCGTTGATGTCCTCATCATCCTCCCCTTCTTGAAGTGAAGTCGTCCTCGACGGCAACTCATCATCCTCGCCCAAGTATGGTTTCAAATCTGCAACATTAAAACTCGTGGAAACACCAAACTCCATGGGCAAGTCAAGAACATAAGCATTATCGTTAATCTTGGTTAGCACTTTAAAAGGACCAGCGAGCACGAGGCATCAATTTAGAACGACGCAAAGTTGGAAATCTATCTTTACGCAAGTGCAACCAAACCAAATCACCAGGTTCAAAAGAAACATGTTTTCGACCTTTACTACCAGACAACTTGATACTTTTTGTTAGCAACGACAATGTTACTGTTGGGTTTCTTCATGCAATTGTTTCATGTGATCAATATGAGCAAGAGCATCAACATTTGGTTCATCTTCGAGCATCAATAGCAAACAAATCAATAGGTGCCCTAGGAACATAGCCATAAACAACCTCAAAAGGACACATCTTGGTGGTAGAATGTGTAGCACGATTATAAGCAAATTCAACATGAGGTAAACAATCTTCCCAACGTCTCAAATTTTTATCAAGAACAGCTCTAAGCATAGCGAGACAAAGTTCTATTTACTACCTCGGTTTGCCCATCGGTTTGAGGATGACAAGTAGTACTAAACAGCAGCTTAGTTCCTAGTTTATTCCAAAGAGAACGCCAAAAATGACTAAGAAACTTAGCATCACGATCGAGAGACAATTGTTTTAGGAATTCCATGCAATCTAACAATCTCGCTAAAGAACAATGCAGCAATATTGGAGGCATCATCGGTTTTATGACATGGTATAAAGTGAGCCATTTTAGAGAAGCGATCAACAACCACAAAAATACTCGTCCCTCCCCTTCTTAGTTCTAGGCAATACCAAAACAAAATCCATCGAAATATCATGCCAAGGAGAAGAGGGACCGGCAAGGGCATATACAAACCATGATTACCCAAACGAGACTTAGCCTTCGACATGTAGTACAGCGTGCAACAAGGCGCTCAACATCACGGCGCATCCGTGGCCAAAAGAAGTGGTCAGCCAACACCTCATGTGTCTTGAAAACGCCAAAGTGACCCATAAGACCACCTCCATGCGCCTCCCGCAACAACAAAAGACGAACCGAACCAAGCTGGAATACACGACTTGTTAGCACGAAACAGGAACCCATCCTGCATGTGAAATTTGCCCCAAGGTTTGCCATCCTTACAATGCACCATAATATCATGAAAATCAGCATCATTCACATATTGATCTTTCAAAGCTTGCAAACCAAAAATTTTAAAGTCTAGTTGGGACAAGCATCGTATAACGACGAGACAAAGCATCAAGCAATCACATTTTCCTTCCCGTTTTTATGTTTAATGATGTACGGAAAAGATTCAATGAATTCAACCCATTTAGCATGACGACGGTTCAGATTAGTTTGGGTTCTAATATGTTTCAAAGCCTCATGATCAGAATGAATAATAAACTCGCGAGGCCATAAATAATGCTGCCATGTTTGCAAAGTTCTCACTAAAGCATAAAGTTCTTTATCATAAGTGGAATATTTAAGAGCAGCACCACTTAACTTCTCACTAAAATAAGCAATGGGTTTATGATCTTGCAACAAAACAGCACCCAAACCAATTCCACTAGCATCACATTCCAATTCAAACACTTTATCAAAATTAGGCAATTGCAAGAGAGGAGCATGGGTTAACCGTTCCTTTAAAGTGGTGAAGGCAAATTCTTGTGGTGCACCCCACTCAAATGGCGCACCCTTCTTGGTCAACTCGTGCAACGGTGCAGCGATGGTGCTAAAATCCTTCACAAAACGACGATAGAAACCTGCAAGACCAAGAAAACTGCGAACCCGTGTAACCGTCGTCGGTTGAGGCCAACTTTGTATGGCGTCCACCTTGTTGCCATCTACCTCAATTCCCTGCGAAGTGACAACATATCCAAGAAACGAAACACGTTGCGTGCAAAAAGTGCATTTTTCCATGTTACCAAACAAGTGAGCAGCACGCAAAGCATCAAAAACAGCACGCAAGTGATCTAAATGCTCATTCATGGATTTGCTTGTATATAAGAATATCATCAAAGTAGACAACAACAAAGATTCCAATGAAAGGTCTAAGAACTTCATTCATTAAGCGCATGAAAGTGCTAGGAGCATTAGACAAACCAAACGGCATAACCAACCATTCATACAAGCCAAATTTAGTTTTAAAAGCCGTTTTCCATTCATCTCCTAATTTCATTCTAATCTGATGGTAACCACTACGCAAATCAACCTTAGAGAAAATTGTGGCACCACTAAGTTCATCAAGCATATCATCAAGGCGTGGTATAGGATATCGATAACGAATTGTAATATTGTTAATTGCGCGACAATCTACACACATACGCCATGAACCATCCTTTTTAGGGACAAGCAAAACAGGAACCGAACAAGGACTAAGAGACTCACGAATGTAACCTTTGTCAAGCAATGCTTGCACTTGACGCTGAATTTCTTTCGTCTCTTCGGGATTTGTACGGTACGGAGCGCGATTAGGGAGCTGTGCGCTCGGAATGAGATCAATTTGATGTTCTATGCCACGAATTGGAGGAAGTCCTGGTGGCAATTCAGCGGGAAACACATCTTTATAGTCCTGCAAAAGGTTAGCAACAGCAGGAGGAATATGCAACATAGGCGCCTCATCTAGTGAAACAAGCATACGAGAGCAAACAAGCGCATAGCAAGGCAGATTAGCATCATGTAACTCATCAAAATCAGCACGTGTAGCAAGCAAGATAGGATTACTCAATTTAATCTCAGGTTGAACAGGTGCAATAGGAGGTGATTTAAGCAATTTTGCAGCGTTTGCCGCTCTAGCCATATCATCTTTTAAAACTTGTTCGGGTGTCATAGGATGAATAACAATTTTCCGACCCTTAAACATGAAAGAATAATAATTGGAACGACCATGGTGAAGACTATCAACATCATATTGCCAAGGACGACCAAGCAACAAAGAGCATGCTTCCATTGGAACAACATCACAATCCACAAAATCAGAATAGGCACCAAGAGAGAAAGGAACACGTACCGAGCGCGTTACCTTTATTTTACCGCCATCATTCAGCCACCGAACGTGATAGGGATGTGGATGCTTCCTTGTTGGCAATGCCAACTGCTCCACCAATGTTAGACTAGCCAAATTGTTGCAACTGCCACCGTCAATGATTATGCGAATCGCTCTTTCTTGCACAACGCCTTTGATATGAAAAATGTTGTGGCGCTGGTTCTTCTCATCCCGAACGACTCGTGTACTAAGAACACGCTGCACAACAAGATTTGCATACCCGTCGGCGGCACTAGAGTCGACATGAAGCTCCGCATTATCTGCATGGTTAGCAACAAGAGAATGTGGAACATCTTCGGAATCACTAGCGGAAGAATACTCACCATCATCACGAATCAGCATTGTTCGCTTATTTGGACAATCACGAAAAACATGGCCAAACCCTTTGCAGCGGTGACACCGAATGTCACGAGCTCGTCCGAACGACGAAGAAGGCGTGGTCGAGGCAGGCTTTGCCGGCGGCGCGCTAGACTTGGACGACGAAGAGTGGTCGCGCGCTGTTGTGGATGGCACCGTGGTCGACGACGTGTGGTCGCGCGATGTGGAAGAAGGAGGCGCCGACCGTGGGGCTGAAGTGTGCGTCTTGGACCCTGCAAAAGTGTTAGTTCTTGACGAAGATCGTCGTCCCTGCACTTCACGTTCAGCTTTACAAGCATATTCAAATAAGGTGGTCATATCATTGTAATCCTTATAATCAAGAATGTCCTGAATTTCACGATTTAATCCACCCCTAAAACGAGCCATAGCAGCATCCTCCTGTTCAACTAAACCACAGCGAATCATACCCTTTTGCAAAGCTTGATAATAGTCCTCTACGGAAAGCGAACCTTGTTGAAAACGCTGCATTTGATTAAGCAAATCTCTAGCAAAATATGATGGAACAAAACGGTGACGCATGGCTGTTTTTAACTCTGCCCAAGTGGCTGGAATATTATCGGGATATTTTTGTGTATACTCACGCCACCAAATTAAAGCAAACTCGATAAACTCACTAATAGCAGCCTTAACTTGTAAATTAGCGGGAATATCATGGCATGCAAACTTTTGTTCAACTTCTAATTCCCAATCAAGATAAGCGAGCAGGATCATATTTGCCATTAAAAGTAGGAATCTTAAATTTAATTCTGGCAAAGGAATCATTAGGAGGAATACGTACCCTACGAGCACGACCGCGACGATTGTCGTCGTCCTGCTCGGTGTCGGCGCCGTAGTCACGTGTAGTCCGTAACTCCGCGAGCTGCGTCGTCACCGTCCTAAGCTGCGTCGTCATGGTCTCAAGACGTGTCAAAATCGTCTCGAGTGTAGTGTGGGCAGCCGTATCGGCGAGGTCGAGCTGATCAAAACGTGCATTCGACGATCGGATCGTCGAATCAAGTCGCTCGTGCATCGGCTTCATGTCATTCGTGAGGCCATCAACCTGCACCTGGACATCCTGGATGGAGGGCGCCTCCGACTTTGAGTCTGTTCCTGTCATCGAAACACCAGCAAAAACAAAACAACCACAAAAAGAGCCTACGACGAGAGGTTAATGGAGGATGAAAAAGCTCAATCGGAAAGCTGTTATCAAACTCTTACTCGTTCTTACCAAGCACGCAAGTGTGAACTGCAACCACGGGTAAAACCGGTGGAAGATTGGAGGAGCGATTGCCTGGGAACGGTACCTGCTCGTAGTAGATAATTTGTGGAGCTAGGAGGCTGCACTCAATTCAAGGGTTAGCACAATTCAAACAATAATTGCAAAGCTGAATAAAAGTGCTAAACACAAACAGATCGCTGCCGGCACAAGTGTAGACGAAAAGGTGAAGTGAAAAGAAAGAGGAGAAAACAAAGGTCGACGAAGGAAAACAAGAAAGGAGAGTACCACGCAAAGGAACCGACGAGGCTGAAACGGAAAAGGAGTGTGGCGACTCTTGGAACCTCGGCTCACCCCTTTTTAGTTTTCAATTGTTTTTTTTTTTTGTTTTTTTTTTTGTTTCTGTTTTCCCTTTTTTTTTTTTTTTTTTTTTTCACGGGGCGAACTTCAAAAACGAATTATATGAACAAGAGGAACAAAATGACCAAGTCACCACACACACTTTTTCCGGAGAGAGCAGGGGTAAAACGGTAAGGCCGAAACTTGTTGTTGTGCGATCGCTCTTAACTTCGTGAGACGGGGCAAGACTCGGTGAGGGAAACAAAAGAAGAAAGCGACCGTGAACACAAGTCGGACTCTCGGCGTTGGAGGAAGAACGACCACGCGACGCTATCCGAGGCCGGCTCGGACGCGGCGTGGTTGTGACTTGGGGTCTCCGTGGAACTAGGTGGCGAAACCAAAACGAAACGGCGGCACACGGAACCGAGCCGAACAAACACGAGGTGGTGAAACGAGAAAAGGACTCGGCGAGGCGAACGACCGAACGAAGGCACGCGACCGAGTAGGACTTGAGACAGACGAGTCGGATGGAAAAGGTGTGGCGACGAGTCCTAACAAACCGATCGCGATGCAGCAAACACGGCGGTAGGGAAAACCGACCCGGACTGGTGTGGAAAACAGAATCGGCCGACGGAAAGATGAAATCGGCCAAGACTCTAGGGCGTGCGACTAGATGGATGATAACCCAAAAGGCGGCGTGACCTAGCGAAACAAGAAAAACGGCGGCACGACTCGACGGCAAAAATCAGATGCGGCGGAACGGATGTGGGATGAGCGGCGGCGGAAGACGATGAAAACACGATGTACCGAGCAACGATCAAAGCGAAAGCACAAAAACTCAACAACGCAAATTATTGAACGAAAGTGCAAGGCTCAAAACCGTATCGGGGTCAATTTTTTGTAGTTTTTGGTTTATGTGGCTTGGATAAACTCACCGAGAAACACTGGAAATCTGATACCACTTGATAGGTGTAGAGTGCCCGATCTTTCGGTGAGTGTAGATAATTTCGATTGGTGGACGTTGACCCTCACGATCCGACTACGACGAGCAAGCCCGAAGCGCCAATGCAATCGCTGAACCAACTTCCGATGGTTATTGAACCTGCGGTTAAACAAATTCAACCCGATCACGAGGATCAATCCTTGCAAGCAATCGAAGAACAAGCAAGAATAAGAGGCGAGCAATCCGATGTATTGCACGAAGGTGGAGTTCCGAATTCAACGTCGAAGGGACGGAATGTATAGCTAGGCTAATACTAAAACAAAACTCAAGTCCGAAATAAAAGAGAGTCTCTATCTAAATAGGGGGAGGGGGCGGCGCGTGAACGGTACCCGTGGGTACCGTAGCGCGGCCGGTGCCCAACCCTAGTCTCCCATATGGGCCTCTTGTTGGCCCATCCTCTAGTCTTCCGGCCCAAAGTTCTTTAACGAGTATGACGAAGCTCAATTCTCTTGCACGGGCCCGAGTAATCGGACCGGAATACGTCGTCTTGATGATAGGGCTTCCATCTTGACGGCCCACTAGAGGGGCGCGGCTTGGGGAGGCGCACCGGCTTGGAGTGGGGCGTCGTCGTTCGTCGTCGTTCGTTCGTCGTCGTTCGTCGTCGTATGTACGTCGTTGATGTCCTCATCGGGACTCGCGTAAGCCGGGGTTTCGGTGGACTCTCCGGACGACGGTGGGTTGGCGACTTTTGACGTCAACGAGTGTGATCCCGACAGGGTGTTGTGTCACCTTTTTGGGCCGACTCAGCCTTGTATCTTGTCGGGCCTTAAGCCCATGTTGAGGATGCCCCATCCTTGTTCGCTCTCGACCCTAGCACGTCCCTAGACTATAAAACTCGGTAGTCGCCGCCGTTTAGATTTGGGTTTTGTTTAGTTCGAGTTTTTCATTGAGAAACTACGATTGATTTATTGTAACCGTGGCGACAAGTCCTTCTACCGTGATCCAGGGCCCCTATTCTTGTTCTCCTCGATCGCGGCGATTAGTCCTTTGAACCAAGTGCTTGAACTCCCACTTATATTCGAGTGTTCATTCATATTTGCAATTTCGGATTGCGTGTTTATACCTTCTTTTTTCTCGATTCGCTTGCAGAAAAAAGCCTTTTCGACGAGATCAATCAAATTGTGCTTGGTTGATAACCAATGGAGCGAGTGGTGTAGCGGTTGCAGGATCAAGTCGCGTTAATTCGAAGCTTACTCGTCAACGTCGAGTTCTCCAAATTCGAATTTACCCCTCTACCTCTCGGAAGATCGGCCTAGATCATATCAAGTGGTATCGGATTCCGGGTTGTCCGTGAGGTAATCGTGCTATCTTTTAGATTAGTTTTTGTTCATCACCTATTATCCACAAAAAGCCCAAAAAATTTACACTTTCTCGATGTCTTATCGCCCTTTGTGCCTTGCAATTTCGATTCTAGATTGCTTTGTTGAGTTTGTGTCCGTGGTCGAGTCTTGTTGTTGGTTTTAGATTGTGTTTCATCGTAGTAGTGTAACGCGCCCCTCACCTGTTGTCTTCGCCGCTATCCCATCCACCTTCACCCAGATTACAAGTTGTCAACCCCACTACTCGACTTGCCCTCGTTAGCCGCCTTGTGTCAACTCTCATCGTGCAAGCCCTAGATAGGTTGCGAGCCGCCTTGTATTTTCACCCTACCTCTCTACCCCTCTTTCTTTCATCACATGACAAATACCTAGCTTAGTCCATGTGACATCTCATGTCCCCATTAGGGCTAATGGCAATGTCAAGCATGCTAATAACCTCAATTAGGATAAATCTAAACAAATCACCAACAACTGAATTCAGAAATTAAGAAAAATAATGAATTAAGGGGGCAAAACCCTAGCCCCCAAAGAACTCAAATTTCCACAATGACAACACCCCCATATTTTTGCACCGAGTGTGTTGTCCATGCAAAACCATGATTTTAGAGCATTTTTGCCAAACTTTTTAACCAAGTTTGAAAAGCCTAAAAATTCAAATTTGAATTCAAAACAGCACTATTACATTAATTTTTGTAAAAATCCACGAGCAAAATTTGAACATTGCACTAAAAAGTAAATTGTAGATCCAATCATGTTGAACACCCCTGATTTTTTGTTTGATTTTACGAGCCTTTGAAATTGAGTATTTGAATTATTTCAAAAGCAGCCCAAAAATTCAAATCCAAATCGAGCCCTAGACCTTGCCCGGTGGTCAATGGCGGCTCTGCCCGTCGGTCCGGCCGGCCTCGCCGCCCCATCGCGAGTGTGCCCTCCTCGTCACGTCGTCGCTCGCCCAAGCCACAACCCTAAACCGTCCCCGAACCAGGCGGCCAACGAGAAAGGCCGAAAATTGAAGTCACACGTCCATTTCCGTCGACCGGCCGTGCATCGCCTCTGCCAACTCCCTCCGATAGGTGTAGAGTGCCCGATCTTTCGGTGAGTGTAGATAATTTCGATTGGTGGACGTTGACCCTCACGATCCGACTACGACGAGCAAGCCCGAAGCGCCAATGCAATCGCCGAACCAACTTCCGATGGTTATTGAACCCGCGGTTAAACAAATTCAACCTGATCACGAGGATCAATCCTTGCAAGCAATCGAAGAACAAGCAAGAATAAGAGGCGAGCAATCCGATGTATTGCACGAAGGTGGAGTTCTGAATTCAACGTCGAAGGGACGGAATGTATAGCTAGGCTAATACTAAAACAAAACTCAAGTCCGAAATAAAAGAGAGTCTCTATCTAAATAGGGGGAGGGGGCGGCGCGTGAACGGTACCCGTGGGTGCCGTAGCGCGGCCGGTGCCCAACCCTAGTCTCCCATATGGGCCTCTTGTTGGCCCATCCTCTAGTCTTCCGGCCCAAAGTTCTTTAACGAGTATGACGAAGCTCAATTCTCTTGCACGGGCTCGAGTAATCGGACCGGAATACGTCGTCTTGATGATAGGGCTTCCATCTTGACGGCCCACTAGAGGGGGCGCGGCTTGGGGAGGCGCACCGGCTTGGAGTGGGGCGTCGTCGTTCGTCGTCGTTCGTTCGTCGTCGTTCGGTCGTTGTATGTACGTCGTTGATGTCCTCATCATCCTCCCCTTCTTGAAGTGAAGTCGTCCTCGACGGCAACTCATCATCCTCGCCCAAGTATGGTTTCAAATCTGCAACATTAAAACTCGTGGAAACACCAAACTCCATGGGCAAGTCAAGAACATAAGCATTATCGTTAATCTTGGTTAGCACTTTAAAAGGACCAGCAGCACGAGGCATCAATTTAGAACGACGCAAAGTTGGAAATCTATCTTTACGCAAGTGCAACCAAACCAAATCACCGAGGTTCAAAAGAAACATGTTTTCGACCTTTACTACCAGACAACTTGATACTTTTTATTAGCAACGACAATGTTCTGTTGGGTTTCTTCATGCAATTGTTTCATGTGATCAATATGAGCAAGAGCATCAACATTTGGTTCATCTTCAGACATCAATAGCAAACAAATCAATAGGTGCCCTAGGAACATAGCCATAAACAACCTCAAAAGGACACATCTTGGTGGTAGAATGTGTAGCACGATTATAAGCAAATTCAACATGAGGTAAACAATCTTCCCAACGTCTCAAATTTTTATCAAGAACAGCTCTAAGCATAGCGAGACAAAGTTCTATTTACTACCTCGGTTTGCCCATCGGTTTGAGGATGACAAGTAGTACTAAACAGCAGCTTAGTTCCTAGTTTATTCCAAAGAGAACGCCAAAAATGACTAAGAAACTTAGCATCACGATCGAGAGACAATTGTTTTAGGAATTCCATGCAATCTAACAATCTCGCTAAAGAACAATGCAGCAATATTGGAGGCATCATCGGTTTTATGACATGGTATAAAGTGAGCCATTTTAGAGAAGCGATCAACAACCACAAAAATACTTGTCCCTCCCCTTCTTAGTTCTAGGCAATCCCAAAACAAAATCCATCGAAATATCATGCCAAGGAGAAGAGGGGACTGGCAAGGGCATATACAAACCATGATTACCCAAACGAGACTTAGCCTTCGACATGTAGTACGGCGTGCAACAAGGCGCTCAACATCACGGCGCATCCGTGGCCAAAAGAAGTGGTCAGCCAACACCTCATGTGTCTTGAAAACGCCAAAGTGACCCATAAGACCACCTCCATGCGCCTCCCGCAACAACAAAAGACGAACCGAACCAAGCTGGAATACACGACTTGTTAGCACGAAACAGGAACCCATCCTGCATGTGAAATTTGCCCCAAGGTTTGCCATCCTTACAATGCACCATAATATCATGAAAATCAGCATCATTCACATATTGATCTTTCAAAGCTTGCAAACCAAAAATTTTAAAGTCTAGTTGGGACAGCATCGTATAACGACGAGACAAAGCATCGAGCAATCACATTTTCCTTCCCGTTTTTATGTTTAATGATGTACGGAAAAGATTCAATGAATTCAACCCATTTAGCATGACGACGGTTCAGATTAGTTTGGGTTCTAATATGTTTCAAAGCCTCATGATCAGAATGAATAATAAACTCGCGAGGCCATAAATAATGCTGCCATGTTTGCAAAGTTCTCACTAAAGCATAAAGTTCTTTATCATAAGTGGAATATTTAAGAGCAGCACCACTTAACTTCTCACTAAAATAAGCAATGGGTTTATGATCTTGCAACAAAACAGCACCCAAACCAATTCCACTAGCATCACATTCCAATTCAAACACTTTATCAAAATTAGGCAATTGCAAGAGAGGAGCATGGGTTAACCGTTCCTTTAAAGTGTTGAAGGCAAATTCTTGTGGTGCACCCCACTCAAATGGCGCACCCTTCTTGGTCAACTCGTGCAACGGTGCAGCGATGGTGCTAAAATCCTTCACAAAACGACGATAGAAACCCGCAAGACCAAGAAAACTGCGAACTCGTGTAACCGTCGTCGGTTGAGGCCAACTTTGTATGGCGTCCACCTTGTTGCCATCTACCTCAATTCCCTGCGAAGTGACAACATATCCAAGAAACGAAACACGTTGCGTGCAAAAAGTGCATTTTTCCATGTTACCAAACAAGTGAGCAGCACGCAAAGCATCAAAAACAGCACGCAAGTGATCTAAATGCTCATTCATGGATTTGCTGTATATAAGAATATCATCAAAGTAGACAACAACAAAGATTCCAATGAAAGGTCTAAGAACTTCATTCATTAAGCGCATGAAAGTGCTAGGAGCATTAGACAAACCAAACGGCATAACCAACCATTCATACAAGCCAAATTTAGTTTTAAAAGCCGTTTTCCATTCATCTCCTAATTTCATTCTAATCTGATGGTAACCACTACGCAAATCAACCTTAGAGAAAATTGTGGCACCACTAAGTTCATCAAGCATATCATCAAGGCGTGGTATAGGATATCGATAACGAATTGTAATATTGTTAATTGCGCGACAATCTACACACATACGCCATGAACCATCCTTTTTAGGGACAAGCAAAACAGGAACCGAACAAGGACTAAGAGACTCACGAATGTAACCTTTGTCAAGCAATGCTTGCACTTGACGCTGAATTTCTTTCGTCTCTTCAGGATTTGTACGGTACGGAGCGCGATTAGGGAGCTGTGCGCCTGGAATGAGATCAATTTGATGTTCTATGCCACGAATTGGAGGAAGTCCTGGTGGCAATTCAGCGGGAAACACATCTTTATAGCCCTGCAAAAGGTTAGCAACAGCAGGAGGAATATGCAACATAGGCGCCTCATCTAGTGAAACAAGCATACGAGAGCAAACAAGCGCATAGCAAGGCAGATTAGCATCATGTAACTCATCAAAATCAGCACGTGTAGCAAGCAAGATAGGATTACTCAATTTAATCTCAGGTTGAACAGGTGCAATAGGAGGTGATTTAAGCAATTTTGCAGCGTTTGCCGCTCTAGCCATATCATCTTTTAAAACTTGTTCGGGTGTCATAGGATGAATAACAATTTTCTGACCCTTAAACATGAAAGAATAATAATTGGAACGACCATGGTGAAGACTATCAACATCATATTGCCAAGGACGACCAAGCAACAAAGAGCATGCTTCCATTGGAACAACATCACAATCCACAAAATCAGAATAGGCACCAAGAGAGAAAGGAACACGTACCGAGCGCGTTACCTTTATTTTACCGCCATCATTCAGCCACCGAACGTGATAGGGATGTGGATGCTTCCTTGTTGGCAATGCCAACTGCTCCACCAATGTTAGACTAGCCAAATTGTTGCAACTGCCACCGTCAATGATTATGCGAATCGCTCTTTCTTGCACAACGCCTTTGATATGAAAAATGTTGTGGCGCTGGTTCTTCTCATCCTGAACGACCTGTGTACTAAGAACACGCTGCACAACAAGATTTGCATACCTGTCGGCGGCACTAGAGTCGACATGAAGCTCCGCATTATCTGCATGGTTAGCAACAAGAGAATGTGGAACATCTTCGGAATCACTAGCGGAAGAATACTCACCATCATCACGAATCAGCATTGTTCGCTTATTTGGACAATCACGAAAAACATGGCCAAACCCTTTGCAGCGGTGACACCGAATGTCACGAGCTCGTCCGAACGACGAAGAAGGCGTGGTCGAGGCAGGCTTTGCCGGCGGCGCGCTAGACTTGGACGACGAAGAGTGGTCGCGCGCTGTTGTGGATGGCACCGTGGTCGACGACGTGTGGTCGCGCGATGTGGAAGAAGGAGGCGCCGACCGTGGGGCTGAAGTGTGCGTCTTGGACCACTGCAAAAGTGTTAGTTCTTGACGAAGATCGTCGTCCCTGCACTTCACGTTCAGCTTTACAAGCATATTCAAATAAGGTGGTCATATCATTGTAATCCTTATAATCAAGAATGTCCTGAATTTCACGATTTAACCCACCCCTAAAACGAGCCATAGCAGCATCCTCCTGTTCAACTAAACCACAGCGAATCATACCCTTTTGCAAAGCTTGATAATAGTCCTCTACGGAAAGCGAACCTTGTTGAAAACGCTGCATTTGATTAAGCAAATCTCTAGCAAAATATGATGGGACAAAACGGTGACGCATGGCTGTTTTTAACTCTGCCCAAGTGGCTGGAATATTATCGGGATATTTTTGTGTATACTCACGCCACCAAATTAAAGCAAACTCGATAAACTCACTAATAGCAGCCTTAACTTGTAAATTAGCGGGAATATCATGGCATGCAAACTTTTGTTCAACTTCTAATTCCCAATCAAGATAAGCGAGCAGGATCATATTTGCCATTAAAAGTAGGAATCTTAAATTTAATTCTGGCAAAGGAATCATTAGGAGGAATACGTACCCTACGAGCACGACCGCGACGATTGTCGTCGTCCTGCTCGGTGTCGGCGCCGTAGTCACGTGTAGTCCGTAACTCCGCGAGCTGCGTCGTCACCGTCCTAAGCTGCGTCGTCATGGTCTCAAGACGTGTCAAAATCGTCTCGAGTGTAGTGTGGGCAGCCGTATCAGCGAGGTCGAGCTGATCAAAACGTGCATTCGACGATCGGATCGTCGAATCAAGTCGCTCGTGCATCGGCTTCATGTCATTCGTGAGGCCATCAACCTGCACCTGGACATCCTGGATGGAGGGCGCCTCCGACTTTGAGTCTGTTCTGTCATCGAAACACCAGCAAAAACAAAACAACCACAAAAAGAGCCTACGACGAGAGGTTAATGGAGGATGAAAAAGCTCAATCAGAAAGCTGTTATCAAACTCTTACTCGTTCTTACCAAGCACGCAAGTGTGAACCGCAACCACGGGTAAAACCGGTGGAAGATTGGAGGAGCGATTGCACTGGGAACGGTACCTGCTCGTAGTAGATAATTTGTGGAGCTAGGAGGCTGCACTCAATTCAAGGGTTAGCACAATTCAAACAATAATTGCAAAGCTGAATAAAAGTGCTAAACACAAACAGATCGCTGCCGGCACAAGTGTAGACGAAAAGGTGAAGTGAAAAGAAAGAGGAGAAAACAAAGGTCGACGAAGGAAAACAAGAAAGGAGAGTACCACGCAAAGGAACCGACGAGGCTGAAACGGAAAAGGAGTGTGGCGACTCTTGGAACCTCGGCTCACCCCTTTTTAGTTTTCAATTGTTTTTTTTTTTTGTTTTTTTTTTTGTTTCTGTTTTCCCTTTTTTTTTTTTTTTTTTTTTTCACGGGGCGAACTTCAAAAACGAATTATATGAACAAGAGGAACAAAATGACCAAGTCACCACACACACTTTTTCCGGAGAGAGCAGGGGTAAAACGGTAAGGCCGAAACTTGTTGTTGTGCGATCGCTCTTAACTTCGTGAGACGGGGCAAGACTCGGTGAGGGAAACAAAAGAAGAAAGCGACCGTGAACACAAGTCGGACTCTCGGCGTTGGAGGAAGAACGACCACGCGACGCTATCCGAGGCTGGCTCGGACGCGGCGTGGTTGTGACTTGGGGTCTCCGTGGAACTAGGTGGCGAAACCAAAACGAAACGGCGGCACACGAACCGAGCCGAACAAACACGAGGTGGTGAAACGAGAAAAGGACTCGGCGAGGCGAACGACCGAACGAAGGCACGCGACCGAGTAGGACTTGAGACGGACGAGTCGGATGGAAAAGGTGTGGCGACGAGTCCTAACAAACCGATCGCGATGCAGCAAACACGGCGGTAGGGAAAACCGACCCGGACTGGTGTGGAAAACAGAATCGGCCGACGGAAAGATGAAATCGGCCAAGACTCTAGGGCGTGCGACTAGATGGATGATAACCCAAAAGGCGGCGTGACCTAGCGAAACAAGAAAAACGGCGGCACGACTCGACGGCAAAAATCAGATGCGGCGGAACAGATGTGGGATGAGCGGCGGCGGAAGACGATGAAAACACGATGTACCGAGCAACGATCAAAGCGAAAGCACAAAAACTCAACAACGCAAATTATTGAACGAAAGTGCAAGGCTCAAAACCGTACTCGGGGTCAATTTTTTGTAGTTTTTGGTTTATGTGGCTTGGATAAACTCACCGAGAAACACCTGGAAATCTGATACCACTTGATAGGTGTAGAGTGCCCGATCTTTCGGTGAGTGTAGATAATTTCGATTGGTGGACGTTGACCCTCACGATCCGACTACGACGAGCAAGCCCGAAGCGCCAATGCAATCGCTGAACCAACTTCCGATGGTTATTGAACCTGCGGTTAAACAAATTCAACCCGATCACGAGGATCAATCCTTGCAAGCAATCGAAGAACAAGCAAGAATAAGAGGCGAGCAATCCGATGTATTGCACGAAGGTGGAGTTCTGAATTCAACGTCGAAGGGACGGAATGTATAGCTAGGCTAATACTAAAACAAAACTCAAGTCCGAAATAAAAGAGAGTCTCTATCTAAATAGGGGGAGGGGGCGGCGCGTGAACGGTACCCGTGGGTGCCGTAGCGCGGCCGGTGCCCAACCCTAGTCTCCCATATGGGCCTCTTGTTGGCCCATCCTCTAGTCTTCGGCCCAAAGTTCTTTAACAGTATGACGAAGCTCAATTCTCTTGCACGGGCCCGAGTAATCGGACCGGAATACGTCGTCTTGATGATAGGGCTTCCATCTTGACGGCCCACTAGAGGGGCGCGGCTTGGGGAGGCGCACCGGCTTGGAGTGGGGCGTCGTCGTTCGTCGTCGTTCGTTCGTCGTCGTTCGTCGTCGTATGTACGTCGTTGATGTCCTCATCGGGACTCGCGTAAGCCGGGGTTTCGGTGGACTCTCCGGACGACGGTGGGTTGGCGACTTTTGACGTCAACGGTGTGATCCCGACAGGGTGTTGTGTCACCTTTTTGGGCCGACTCGGCCTTGTATCTTGTCGGGCCTTAAGCCCATGTTGAGGATGCCCCATCCTTGTTCGCTCTCGACCCTAGCACGTCCCTAGACTATAAAACTCGGTAGTCGCCGCCGTTTAGATTTGGGTTTTGTTTAGTTCGAGTTTTTCATTGAGAAACTACGATTGATTTATTGTAACCGTGGCGACAAGTCCTTCTACCGTGATCCAGGGCCCCTATTCTTGTTCTCCTCGATTGCGGCGATTAGTCCTTTGAACCAAGTGCTTGAACTCCCACTTATATTCGAGTGTTCATTCATATTTGCAATTTCGGATTGCGTGTTTATACCTTCTTTTTTCTCGATTCGCTTGCGAAAAAAGCCTTTTCGACGAGATCAATCAAATTGTGCTTGGTTGATAACCAATGGAGCGAGTGGTGTAGCGGTTGCAGGATCAAGTCGCGTTAATTCGAAGCTTACTCGTCAACGTCGAGTTCTCCAAATTCGAATTTACCCCTCTACCTCTCGGAAGATCGGCCTAGATCATATCAAGTGGTATCAGATTCCGGGTTGTCCGTGAGGTAATCGTGCTATCTTTTAGATTAGTTTTTGTTCATCACCTATTATCCACAAAAAGCCCAAAAAATTTACACTTTCCGATGTCTTATCGCCCTTTGTGCCTTGCAATTTCGATTCTAGATTGCTTTGTTGAGTTTGTGTCCGTGGTCGAGTCTTGTTGTTGGTTTTAGATTGTGTTTCATCGTAGTAGTGTAACGCGCCCCTCACTGTTGTCTTCGCCGCTATCCCATCCACCTTCACCCAGATTACAAGTTGTCAACCCCACTACTCGACTTGCCCTCGTTAGCCGCCTTGTGTCAACTCTCATCGTGCAAGCCCTAGATAGGTTGCGAGCCGCCTTGTATTTTCACCCTACCTCTCTACCCCTCTTTCTTTCATCACATGACAAATACCTAGCTTAGTCCATGTGACATCTCATGTCCCCATTAGGGCTAATGGCAATGTCAAGCATGCTAATAACCTCAATTAGGATAAATCTAAACAAATCACCAACAACTGAATTCAGAAATTAAGAAAAATAATGAATTAAGGGGGCAAAACCCTAGCCCCCAAAGAACTCAAATTTCCACAATGACAACACCCCCATATTTTTGCACCGAGTGTGTTGTCCATGCAAAACCATGATTTTAGAGCATTTTTGCCAAACTTTTTAACCAAGTTTGAAAAGCCTAAAAATTCAAATTTGAATTCAAAACAGCACTATTACATTAATTTTTGTAAAAATCCACGAGCAAAATTTGAACATTGCACTAAAAAGTAAATTGTAGATCCAATCATGTTGAACACCCCTGATTTTTTGTTTGATTTTACGAGCCTTTGAAATTGAGTATTTGAATTATTTCAAAAGCAGCCCAAAAATTCAAATCCAAATCGAGCCCTAGACCTTGCCCGGTGGTCAATGGCGGCTCTGCCCGTCGGTCCGGCCAGCCTCGCCGCCCCATCGCGAGTGTGCCCTCCCTGTCACGTCGTCGCTCGCCCAAGCCACAACCCTAAACCGTCCCCGAACCAGGCGGCCAACGGGAAAGGCCGAAAATTGAAGTCACACGTCCATTTCCGTCGACCGGCCGTGCATCGCCTCTGCCAACTCCCCTCCGATAGGTGTAGAGTGCCCGATCTTTCGGTGAGTGTAGATAATTTCGATTGGTGGACGTTGACCCTCACGATCCGACTACGACGAGCAAGCCCGAAGCGCCAATGCAATCGCTGAACCAACTTCCGATGGTTATTGAACCTGCGGTTAAACAAATTCAACCCGATCACGAGGATCAATCCTTGCAAGCAATCGAAGAACAAGCAAGAATAAGAGGCGAGCAATCCGATGTATTGCACGAAGGTGGAGTTCCGAATTCAACGTCGAAGGGACGGAATGTATAGCTAGGCTAATACTAAAACAAAACTCAAGTCCGAAATAAAAGAGAGTCTCTATCTAAATAGGGGGAGGGGGCGGCGCGTGAACGGTACCCGTGGGTGCCGTAGCGCGGCCGGTGCCCAACCCTAGTCTCCCATATGGGCCTCTTGTTGGCCCATCCTCTAGTCTTCCGGCCCAAAGTTCTTTAACGGTATGACGAAGCTCAATTCTCTTGCACGGGCTCGAGTAATCGGACCGGAATACGTCGTCTTGATGATAGGGCTTCCATCTTGACGGACCACTAGAGGGGGCGCGGCTTGGGGAGGCGCACCGGCTTGGAGTGGGGCGTCGTCGTTCGTCGTCGTTCGTTCGTCGTCGTTCGTCGTTGTATGTACGTCGTTGATGTCCTCATCATCCTCCCCTTCTTGAAGTGAAGTCGTCCTCGACGGCAACTCATCATCCTCGCCCAAGTATGGTTTCAAATCTGCAACATTAAAACTCGTGGAAACACCAAACTCCATGGGCAAGTCAAGAACATAAGCATTATCGTTAATCTTGGTTAGCACTTTAAAAGGACCAGCAGCACGAGGCATCAATTTAGAACGACGCAAAGTTGGAAATCTATCTTTACGCAAGTGCAACCAAACCAAATCACCAGGTTCAAAAGAAACATGTTTTCGACCTTTACTACCGAGCAACTTGATACTTTTTATTAGCAACGAGCAATGTTCTGTTGGGTTTCTTCATGCAATTGTTTCATGTGATCAATATGAGCAAGAGCATCAACATTTGGTTCATCTTCAGACATCAATAGCAAACAAATCAATAGGTGCCCTAGGAACATAGCCATAAACAACCTCAAAAGGACACATCTTGGTGGTAGAATGTGTAGCACGATTATAAGCAAATTCAACATGAGGTAAACAATCTTCCCAACGTCTCAAATTTTTATCAAGAACAGCTCTAAGCATAGCAGGACAAAGTTCTATTTACTACCTCGGTTTGCCCATCGGTTTGAGGATGACAAGTAGTACTAAACAGCAGCTTAGTTCCTAGTTTATTCCAAAGAGAACGCCAAAAATGACTAAGAAACTTAGCATCACGATCGAGAGACAATTGTTTTAGGAATTCCATGCAATCTAACAATCTCGCTAAAGAACAATGCAGCAATATTGGAGGCATCATCGGTTTTATGACATGGTATAAAGTGAGCCATTTTAGAGAAGCGATCAACAACCACAAAAATACTGTCCCTCCCCTTCTTAGTTCTAGGCAATCCCAAAACAAAATCCATCGAAATATCATGCCAAGGAGAAGAGGGGACTGGCAAGGGCATATACAAACCATGATTACCCAAACGAGACTTAGCCTTCGACATGTAGTACAGCGTGCAACAAGGCGCTCAACATCACGGCGCATCCGTGGCCAAAAGAAGTGGTCAGCCAACACCTCATGTGTCTTGAAAACGCCAAAGTGACCCATAAGACCACCTCCATGCGCCTCCCGCAACAACAAAAGACGAACCGAACCAACTGGAATACACAGACTTGTTAGCACGAAACAGAACCCATCCTGCATGTGAAATTTGCCCCAAGGTTTGCCATCCTTACAATGCACCATAATATCATGAAAATCAGCATCATTCACATATTGATCTTTCAAAGCTTGCAAACCAAAAATTTTAAAGTCTAGTTGGGACAGCATCGTATAACGACGAGACAAAGCATCAGCAATCACATTTTCCTTCCCGTTTTTATGTTTAATGATGTACGGAAAAGATTCAATGAATTCAACCCATTTAGCATGACGACGGTTCAGATTAGTTTGGGTTCTAATATGTTTCAAAGCCTCATGATCAGAATGAATAATAAACTCGCGAGGCCATAAATAATGCTGCCATGTTTGCAAAGTTCTCACTAAAGCATAAAGTTCTTTATCATAAGTGGAATATTTAAGAGCAGCACCACTTAACTTCTCACTAAAATAAGCAATGGGTTTATGATCTTGCAACAAAACAGCACCCAAACCAATTCCACTAGCATCACATTCCAATTCAAACACTTTATCAAAATTAGGCAATTGCAAGAGAGGAGCATGGGTTAACCGTTCCTTTAAAGTGTTGAAGGCAAATTCTTGTGGTGCACCCCACTCAAATGGCGCACCCTTCTTGGTCAACTCGTGCAACGGTGCAGCGATGGTGCTAAAATCCTTCACAAAACGACGATAGAAACCTGCAAGACCAAGAAAACTGCGAACCTCGTGTAACCGTCGTCGGTTGAGGCCAACTTTGTATGGCGTCCACCTTGTTGCCATCTACCTCAATTCCCTGCGAAGTGACAACATATCCAAGAAACGAAACACGTTGCGTGCAAAAAGTGCATTTTTCCATGTTACCAAACAAGTGAGCAGCACGCAAAGCATCAAAAACAGCACGCAAGTGATCTAAATGCTCATTCATGGATTTGCTGTATATAAGAATATCATCAAAGTAGACAACAACAAAGATTCCAATGAAAGGTCTAAGAACTTCATTCATTAAGCGCATGAAAGTGCTAGGAGCATTAGACAAACCAAACGGCATAACCAACCATTCATACAAGCCAAATTTAGTTTTAAAAGCCGTTTTCCATTCATCTCCTAATTTCATTCTAATCCGATGGTAACCACTACGCAAATCAACCTTAGAGAAAATTGTGGCACCACTAAGTTCATCAAGCATATCATCAAGGCGTGGTATAGGATATCGATAACGAATTGTAATATTGTTAATTGCGCGACAATCTACACACATACGCCATGAACCATCCTTTTTAGGGACAAGCAAAACAGGAACCGAACAAGGACTAAGAGACTCACGAATGTAACCTTTGTCAAGCAATGCTTGCACTTGACGCTGAATTTCTTTCGTCTCTTCAGGATTTGTACGGTACGGAGCGCGATTAGGGAGCTGTGCGCCTGGAATGAGATCAATTTGATGTTCTATGCCACGAATTGGAGGAAGTCCTGGTGGCAATTCAGCGGGAAACACATCTTTATAGCCCTGCAAAAGGTTAGCAACAGCAGGAGGAATATGCAACATAGGCGCCTCATCTAGTGAAACAAGCATACGAGAGCAAACAAGCGCATAGCAAGGCAGATTAGCATCATGTAACTCATCAAAATCAGCACGTGTAGCAAGCAAGATAGGATTACTCAATTTAATCTCAGGTTGAACAGGTGCAATAGGAGGTGATTTAAGCAATTTTGCAGCGTTTGCCGCTCTAGCCATATCATCTTTTAAAACTTGTTCGGGTGTCATAGGATGAATAACAATTTTCTGACCCTTAAACATGAAAGAATAATAATTGGAACGACCATGGTGAAGACTATCAACATCATATTGCCAAGGACGACCAAGCAACAAAGAGCATGCTTCCATTGGAACAACATCACAATCCACAAAATCAGAATAGGCACCAAGAGAGAAAGGAACACGTACCGAGCGCGTTACCTTTATTTTACCGCCATCATTCAGCCACCGAACGTGATAGGGATGTGGATGCTTCCTTGTTGGCAATGCCAACTGCTCCACCAATGTTAGACTAGCCAAATTGTTGCAACTGCCACCGTCAATGATTATGCGAATCGCTCTTTCTTGCACAACGCCTTTGATATGAAAAATGTTGTGGCGCTGGTTCTTCTCATCCCGAACGACCTGTGTACTAAGAACACGCTGCACAACAAGATTTGCATACCTGTCGGCGGCACTAGAGTCGACATGAAGCTCCGCATTATCCGCATGGTTAGCAACAAGAGAATGTGGAACATCTTCGGAATCACTAGCGGAAGAATACTCACCATCATCACGAATCAGCATTGTTCGCTTATTTGGACAATCACGAAAAACATGGCCAAACCCTTTGCAGCGGTGACACCGAATGTCACGAGCTCGTCCGGACGACGAAGAAGGCGTGGTCGAGGCAGGCTTTGCCGGCGGCGCGCTAGACTTGGACGACGAAGAGTGGTCGCGCGCTGTTGTGGATGGCACCGTGGTCGACGACGTGTGGTCGCGCGATGTGGAAGAAGGAGGCGCCGACCGTGGGGCTGAAGTGTGCGTCTTGGACCACCGCAAAAGTGTTAGTTCTTGACGAAGATCGTCGTCCCTGCACTTCACGTTCAGCTTTACAAGCATATTCAAATAAGGTGGTCATATCATTGTAATCCTTATAATCAAGAATGTCCTGAATTTCACGATTTAACCCACCCCTAAAACGAGCCATAGCAGCATCCTCCTGTTCAACTAAACCACAGCGAATCATACCCTTTTGCAAAGCTTGATAATAGTCCTCTACGGAAAGCGAACCTTGTTGAAAACGCTGCATTTGATTAAGCAAATCTCTAGCAAAATATGATGGGACAAAACGGTGACGCATGGCTGTTTTTAACTCTGCCCAAGTGGCTGGAATATTATCGGGATATTTTTGTGTATACTCACGCCACCAAATTAAAGCAAACTCGATAAACTCACTAATAGCAGCCTTAACTTGTAAATTAGCAGGAATATCATGGCATGCAAACTTTTGTTCAACTTCTAATTCCCAATCAAGATAAGCAGCAGGATCATATTTGCCATTAAAAGTAGGAATCTTAAATTTAATTCGGCAAAGGAATCATTAGGAGGAATACGTACCCTACGAGCACGACCGCGACGATTGTCGTCGTCTCGCTCGGTGTCGGCGCCGTAGTCACGTGTAGTCCGTAACTCCGCGAGCTGCGTCGTCACCGTCCTAAGCTGCGTCGTCATGGTCTCAAGACGTGTCAAAATCGTCTCGAGTGTAGTGTGGGCAGCCGTATCGGCGAGGTCGAGCTGATCAAAACGTGCATTCGACGACCGGATCGTCGAATCAAGTCGCTCGTGCATCGGCTTCATGTCATTCGTGAGGCCATCAACCTGCACCTGGACATCCTGGATGGAGGGCGCCTCCGACTTCGAGTCCGTTCTCGTCATCGAAACACCAGCAAAAACAAAACAACCACAAAAAGAGCCTACGACGAGAGGTTAATGGAGGATGAAAAAGCTCAAACAGAAAGCTGTTATCAAACTCTTACTCGTTCTTACCAAGCACGCAAGTGGGAACCGCAACCACGGGTAAAACCGGTGGAAGATTGGAGGAGCGATTGCCCGGGAACGGTACCTGCTCGTAGTAGATAATTTGTGGAGCTAGGAGGCTGCACTCAATTCAAGGGTTAGCACAATTCAAACAATAATTGCAAAGCTGAATAAAAGTGCTAAACGCAAACAGATCGCTGCCGGCACAAGTGTAGACGATAAGGTGAAGTGAAAAGAAAGAGGAGAAAACAAAGGTCGACGAAGGAAAACAAGAAAGGAGAGTACCACGCAAAGGAACCGACGAGGCTGAAACGGAAAAGGAGTGTGGCGACTCTTGGAACCTCGGCTCACCCCTTTTTAGTTTTCTTTTTTTTTTTTTTTTGTTTCTGTTTTCCCTTTTTTTCAGTTTTTTTTTTTTTTTTTTTCCACGGGGCGAACCTCAAAAACTGATTATATGAACAAGAGGAACAAAATGACCAAGTCACCACACACACTTTTTCCGGAGAGAGCAGGGGTAAAACTCTCTCTCTCTCTCTCTAGAGTAAGGCCGAAACTTGTTGTTGTGCGATCGCTCTTAACTTCGTGAGACGGGGCAAGACTCGGCGAGGGAAACAAAAGAAGAAAGCGACCGTGAACACAAGTCGGACTCTCGGCGTTGGAGGAAGAACGACCACGCGGCCGAACCAAACGCGACCAAATCGACCACGATTGTGGGACACCAAAAGACGAAACCGACTCGGCTTAAACGGCCGAAGCAATACGCGATCGAAGGAAAGACGAAACAGACTCACGGTGACGGAAGAAAAACGACCAACACAACGCACGTGCTCGCCTTGGCAACGTGCGACCGAACGAAAGACGAAACGGACTCCTGCAAAGGAAAACACAATATGACAACGGCGGCGGCGTGATCCGATGGTGGGCGCGACGGCAGGACTCAAGCGGAAAACGGTGGGATGAGCGGCGGCGGAAGACGATGAAAACACGATGTACCAGACAACGATCAAAAGCGAAAGCACAAAAACTCAACAACGCAAATTATTGAACGAAAGTGCAAGGCTCAAAACCGTACTCGGGGTCAATTTTTTTGTAGTTTGTGGTTTATGTGGCTTGGATAAACTCACCGAGAAACACTGGAAATCTGATACCACTTGATAGGTGTAGAGTGCCCGATCTTTCGGTGAGTGTAGATAATTTCGATTGGTGGACGTTGACCCTCACGATCCGACTACGACGAGCAAGCCCGAAGCGCCAATGCAATCGCTGAACCAACTTCCGATGGTTATTGAACCTGCGGTTAAACAAATTCAACCCGATCACGAGGATCAATCCTTGCAAGCAATCGAAGAACAAGCAAGAATAAGAGGCGAGCAATCCGATGTATTGCACGAAGGTGGAGTTCTGAATTCAACGTCGAAGGGACGGAATGTATAGCTAGGCTAATACTAAAACAAAACTCAAGTCCGAAATAAAAGAGAGTCTCTATCTAAATAGGGGGAGGGGGCGGCGCGTGAACGGTACCCGTGGGTGCCGTAGCGCGGCCGGTGCCCAACCCTAGTCTCCCATATGGGCCTCTTGTTGGCCCATCCTCTAGTCTTCCGGCCCAAAGTTCTTTAACAGTATGACGAAGCTCAATTCTCTTGCACGGGCTCGAGTAATCGGACCGGAATACGTCGTCTTGATGATAGGGCTTCCATCTTGACGGCCCACTAGAGGGGCGCGGCTTGGGGAGGCGCACCGGCTTGGAGTGGGGCGTCGTCGTTCGTCGTCGTTCGTTCGTCGTCGTTCGTCGTTGTATGTACGTCGTTGATGTCCTCATCACCCTCCCTACCGACGCTAAACCAAGGCGTGGAAGCCAAGGCCCCATCTCGCCACTCCCTCACTTCCCTCACCACACTTCGAGCCCTCGCCTTACTCCCTCTTCCCTCGCAGCGCGTGCCGGGAAGAAATCGTCGCAGCCGCCCGCGCGAACGCCATGGCCGCCTCCATGAGCTGCTCGGACTAGGCGAGATCCCACCCCAAATCTCCTATGCAATTTCACGCGCAAGCACCCCCGCACCGATCATAAGAGTCTCAAATATATCTTCACCCAACAAGAGTTAAACATGAGACAACTTCGATGGTTGGAATTAATCAAGGATTATGAGGTGGAAATTCATTACCATCCGGGTAAAGCTAATGTGGTTGCCAACGCATTGAGTCGCAAGGTTCAATGCAATCATGTTACCGGTTGCTCTATGGAAATTTTTGAAATTTCATATTCTAGTGAACCAAGCCTTCGAGTTATTCCCTATGGCTCATTGTATAATCTAGCTCTTATCCCTACCCTTCGCGAGGAAATTATTGAGGCACAAAAGAGGGATGAAGGAATGGATTTTATTCGGCAAAAGATAGAGAAAGATGAAGCCACGTGTTTCCGACAAGATGCCGACGGTGTTTTATGGTTCAACCAACGCTTTGTTGTTCCAAAGGATATGGAATTACGGAAGAAAATAATGGATGAGGCACACTTATCTACGTATTCCATACACCCCGGTAGCAATAAAATGTATCGTGGCCTAAGAGAAAAGTTTTGGTGGACATGCATGAAGCGTGAAATTGCACGGTATGTTGCCGAGTGTGATATTTGGCAACGGGTAAAGGCCGATCACTTGAGAAAATGATATCAACCCGCGAGGGTTTTGTGCCGATTTTTCGATGAGAGATGAAGATAACTCGATTTGGTGGATGGAAACGATGTTCATGGCCCGACTACAACCGTCCGAAAACGCTGCGCCTTAGCAACCGATACACCGCCACCAATAGTTGCCGTAATCTTGTGGAAGTGCGACCACCGGCCACGAGGGCACTCGTCCCGCAAGCAATCGAAGAACTAGCAAGAACAAGTAAACAAGCACTGAAATTTCAAGATGGAATTCAAGCTCACAAACCGAGTTCAACTATGGTGGGGTCCTGAATACAAGTATACGGGCGGTTTAGCCAACGCGCGTCTACGATGAAGTAGCTAAGCTAACTTACGAATAAACAAAACCCAAGTGTTCTTGGCGGCAGCCAAGGGGTATAAAAACGTGAAGGGACTACCACAGGGGTGCTGGAGTCACCCTCCAACCCTAGGACGTGTCCTTAGTGGACTCAACTTGATACACGGCCCGTTGGGCCAAAACCGGACAGCTTCGATATCTCCGCACTTAAATGAAGATTGCGGTCGACTCGGAGCATATATAGACTTGATCCGGGATCCGTTGGAAAGTAGACTTCGTGATCTTTCCATGCTATGCTTGAACACAAACGGAGTTCGGACAAAGTCATGGCAGCCATCAAAAGTCGGTCTTTTTCTGGAGTCCGAATCCAGCCAGTCGCGAGTCCGTTTCCCTTTAGCTCCTGTCCATCGTTCCTAAGCGGAACAAGAGTGCAAACGTTTTCATGGTCTAAACAGGATTGAAAAGAGCCTAATAACGAACTCACTTGATTGTTCAATTGTCGAGCACGAGCACACGTAATTGGTCCAAGTAATAGGGTCTTGTGTAGGTATGGACGTATCGATGGTGCCGATATCCTCACCATCCTTCCCTTCTTGCATTTGAGTCGTCATCGACTCAAACTCATCTTCTTCTCCCAAATAGGGCTTCAAATCTGCAATGTTAAATCTGGGACTAACCCCGTAATCTGTAGGTAAATCAAGCTTACATGCATTCTCATTTATTTTCTCTAAAACTTCAAAAGGACCGTCGACTCTAGGCATTAACTTAGACTTTCTCAATTCAGGAAACCTTTCTTTTCTCAAATGCAACCAAATCATGTCTCCTGGTTCAAAACTCAATTGTTTCCTACCTTTATCACTAGCAAGCTTATACTTTGCATTCATGAGCTCTATCTTTTCTTTAGTAGTTTCATGCAGTTTCAATATCAATTCAGGACGTTGCTTAGCATCAAATTCAATTTTTCGGAAGATGGTATAGGCATTAAATCAATAGGAGCACGATGTAAAAGTCCATAGACAATCTCAAATGGTATTTCACTAGGAAACACATCAGAATACTCCTACAAAATGTTAGAAACAATAGGAGGCAAAGAATGCTGCATATCATGAAGTGAAAACAACGCATCTTTGCATACCAAAGCATAGGAAACATAAGTGGAGGCAATCAATTTGTGAATAGAACATTTAGTAGCAAGCATGCAACCTCCCTTCAAAGTGATTTCATTTTTGTTTTTGAAATCAGATTTATCAGCATTGTGGTTTTCACTTTTAGTTTGTTCTTGTGACTGCAATTTTCTAGCTCTAGCAACATCATCATGCACAATAGCTTCATGAGACATAGGATGTAACACTATTTTCTTATCATGGTACAAAAATGAATATTGATTTGATCTACAATGATGCATCGAGTCTCTATTGTATTGCCAAGGTCTACCTAGCAGAATATTACATGCTTGCATTGGTACTAGATCACATTCAACAACGTCACGATATGATCCAATAGTGAAATTAATTCGCACCAATTTTGTTACCTTTTCCTTACCACTATTGTTCAGCCATTGGATGTAATATGGATGTGGATGGGGGCTTGTTGGTGAGTGAAAGCTTCTCCACCATCTCACTCGTTCGCCAAGTTGTTGCAACTACCACCATCAATGATCATGCGACAGGAAGGCTCTTTAATTCCACACTTTGTTTGAAACAATGTGTGTCGCTGATTTTGCTCCGCTTTCTCCATTTGTGCACTCAACACACGTTGCACAATAAGACTATCATAATGTACTCGCATCCTCGACGCCAATATGCTCCTCTCGTGTGCCCCTCATGACCTGCATTGTCGGCTTCAAGCAAAGAAAGTGTATCTTCATCGAAATCACTAGCGTAACTATACTCACCATCATCCTTGACAACCAAAACTCGTTAGCTTGGACAGTCTCGAATGACATGTCCAAAGCGAGCACCTATGACATTGAACTTCACTCGTTCTTCCTGTAGATGCAACCGAGGAAGTGCTTTCGGCGAGCTTGGAGGAAGCCTTCATTGCCGCAACGTGTTTTCCGCACCCGGTGGTGCCTAGGAGTCCTAAAATGTGTTCCGGAATGACCCGTGCGTGAAACACCGACGCACAATTTTGATCATGTCCGGGTGGGCCCATTAGTGACCCGCATATATTGCGCCGGTACAAGTTGTGAAAACCGTGTCTTCCAAACCCGGTAGTAACTAGGATTCCTAATGTGTTCTGGAACGACCCGTGTGCGAAACA
>JAUNZO010004124.1:0-45601 GCA_031894775.1 Chloris gayana
GTTTGATGATGACCGATTGAGATTGTTTCACCCGTACATAGTTACATTCATACTGCAAAGTTCGAACTTCATTCGATCCCATTTATTTAAAAAGCTTATTACTTCTATGCCATGGTGGAACCACTTCTATTGTTCGCAATTGGTGTTTCTATATCCATTCCCATCATTCCGGCCGTCCAGTACATGCTGGGCGACAGGCTGCCGCAAGCGGCGTAAGCACCTGAATTCTGAATCACAAGTTCAGTTTCATTATGCTTCAGCAGCAGGAGCTCCCTCCAGATACTTCTTATAGCTTTAAGCTTGTCGGACACTTGGGTCATGGATGGCCTCTCTTCTCCTTTGATGCTCAAGCATTGGCTGCCGAGCACAACGACTTCTTGGAGCAGCTCTTCCATCCCCACACACACTATGCTTGGGTCCAACATGCCTTCAACTCTGTTCTCCTTCATTGCTTGTACAAAGGATGACGCGAGACTTTTTCCCTCGTCATCAATGCCTTCTGAGTAGATCGCCGTCTTCCTTGTGATTAGCTCCAGGAGCACAACCCCAAAGCTATAGACATCACTTTTCTCTGTTAGCTTACGTTCTTGCAAGTACTCAGGGTCTAGGTAACCTAGAGTTCCTTGCACCATTGTCATGAGCTGAGCTTCATCCTTGGGAAGCAATCTTGACGCCCCAAAGTCGGTCACTTTTGCCATGTAGTTCTCATCCAAGAGAATGTTGAGAGACTTCACATCCCCATGGACTATGGGATGACTGATTGACAGATGCATATATGCAAGCGCTTCAGCAGATTCTTGGGCAATCCGGAGACGCGCGTCCAGCGAAACAGGTTGTTTACCGTGGATGAAGTGATAGAGCGTGCCATTTGGGATGAACTCATATACTAATATTGGTACTTCCACCTCCAAGCAACAGCCTAGAAGCCTGACCACGTTCCTGTGGTTGATCTGTGAAAGTATAATTATCTCTTGCGCGAATTCTTCGGCTTGTGACACATTGCTAATCTTTGAGCGCTTCACAGCAACCACCTTGTTGTCCCTCAGAATACCCTTGTAGACTGCGCCATGGCCCCCTATGCCCAGCTCTCTGCTCTTATCAAAATTGTTTGTCGCCGTCTTGAGATCTTCCACCGTGAATATTATCACAGTGTCGACTTTTCTAGAGAGGATTTGCTGATACAGTATCTGACCGCCATTCTGTTTGAAGAATCGTTCCTTCTCTTTTGCCAGCTTCCTTTTTGCACACTTGGTCATCGTCGCAACGAAGGTACACGAAATGATGCAGACTAAACTGACGGCCAAACCTAAAAATGGAGGTTCTCATCATCAGTCCACCTATATTATTATGTATGTAGTAGTCGTGTAAGGAGATGGCCGAAACTCTACACAGATGCTAGTGACAGAAAAAGAGAAAGGAGAGAAGTGTCAATAAAATTCTGCGCACGAAGAAAAATACTCAATAAACTCTGCCATATATTCTCTGATTCACCAGGAGCTATGTAGGGCATGTGGCTATGTGATTCCATGATCCTACCTGCGTCCCCTCCTAACCATTAGACAGAAAAACATAGATGCTCCTTAATATACATATATACATTATGTCATTCTCGCACAAAGGAAAGCACCCAATAATCTGACTGACATTCTGATTCTCAGAGAGCTATGTCATTCCTTGATTCTACGTACCTCCCCTCCCCTCCCTCCCAACCATTAGACACCAGCAGAACCTAGATGCTCCTTATTTCACGTAAAATATATGTGGTCCTCGCCCATATACCTCAAACAACAATTGCGAAGTGAAGGCATGCCTGTTCTAATCACCTTATTACTATCTTAAATTGTTATGGGTGACAAGAAAATCAGGTCCTCTACACATGGTTCTCGCAAACTCCTTAACTAGTACTCCTCTGTTCCAAAAAATGCTGTCGTTAGGACATCATGATTAGTTTTTAATCCTGCTGCCTAACGACAGCATTTTTTGGAATGGAGGAGTATTTCTTTGAGGTATATATAGTTCCCTACAGGGGATTATTACCTATGATGATGCTTTCGTTTGGCATGCACGACGCTTGCTTCGGATCCCTGCTCCGAGTTCCTAGTGGGCAAGAACACGTGTAGCCGCCGTCTGTGTTCTTGCACTTACCGTTGCAGGTATACAACGATGGATTATCACACTCATTGATGTCTGTCGTTAAAAGCAAGCAAGTGAGCAGAATCAACATCAGTCAAAATATATAGCCAACGGTGATGGATGCGTGCTGACCTTGGCAGCCACCCTTTACGTACGGATTTCCGTCATAGCCTTGAGAGCAGCTGCAGAGGTATCCGGAGCCATTGGACGCGTCGCTGCAATTGCTGTTTGCGGCCTGGCATGCGTACGATGATAGGTTCCTCTTGGCTTCCACGCATGTTGTTTCTTCGCCAACCACCCAGTCAAGAACCAAAGGGACACCGTCTCCGTATTTTTCTTCAAAATTAGATAATGTGGCATATATTGGGTCAAAGTTGAACGAGTTCTCATCGACGATGAATCCATAGCTGCACGGGCTGAAGTTCTGCTCTCTGTTGCTGAATAGATGAGATCGGAATCCGACTTGAAAGACATTCAGGTTATCTGGGATGGAAGTCTGGCAACAGCCCATGCCAGTGCACTGTGCGCTGCTATCGATGCTATCCTCGTCGCAGGATGATATACAACCGCTGATGTAGCTATGATTGTTAGAGCCTGTGATGAATGCGACGGTAGCGCAACCAATTGCTGTGAACTTGTTCTTGGTTCTGGAAACCGTGAAATAATGACCAACAGAAAACCAATCAAATGACACGTTCTGGGAATTGTTCGTGTAGTTGCAGTACCATGATATGGGGCTTTGAACGCGAGCCTCACCACGTGTCAGATTGATTCCCAATAAAACTGTGCTGGAAGTGTTTAGTACAGGGACGGAATAACGAAGGTCATCTACGCATGTGACTTCAAAGCCTTCCCGGAAACAGTCTCTACCTATGCCGAAAGGATAGGGGATGCTGACGTTGCCGCACTTATCTTTGCAGCCGTGTAGAGCGACGCTGCTGTTCCCGGCAGCCCCATCAGTTGCAGTAATGTGCTGTAGTATCATTGTGGCCGCCACAACTAGCAGCAATTTCTTCTTTCCTGTAACAAATACTTATATATGTATGTAATGTGGTCCAAACCTATTTTAGATGGACTGGTAAAGCTTTCTGCTTTTCCATAGCCAGTGTAGAAGCTTAATTCGCCAACAAATCTAAGAGCATGTTAAGCTACATGTGCAGCAATAGTGAAATAATTTACAAATATATTATAGGCTATACTAGTCTGTTTTAATATATTTTTTTGATGTGGTTCTCTATTTCTCTTATCAGGGTAATAAAATTTAGTCAACTGTGCACTGGAGTTGATTAGAGTTTCACAAGTTTTTGGTGGGCATGCTTGCTTTTTTTTCTGCCATGAGCAGCAAACAAACAGGCCAAGAAGATTATGAGTGCAAAGAACTCTCTTAACACACTATATGGTCTTCCAGGAGTACTGAATATATTAAGGACTGAAAGATTGATCACAACAGGTAACGGTATATATAGCACCACTCAGCAGATTGTTTTGAACACACTGAGATGAACAGCATATATGAGTATCCTAGATGGCTAGATATAGAACTAATATACTTCACCGGAGGAGAGAGGTACTCATATAAGAAAAGCTTACCTGTTGATATTGATAATGACCAAACCATATTTCACTTGTGCTGATTTTTTGGCTTCTCCACTCCCACCTGTGCACGAAACTAAACTGGAAGATGAAAGTCTAAGGGTTCCTCGCTAGGAAAAGGAATGATAAGCAACACGACTGTTGTGCATATAATAAACTCACTCATAGGTGGTCGTCGTGCTCTCAAGCACCCTGTTGTTGCCGTCTCCAACATGTGCCGTCGCACTGGGCGTACATGTTTACCCAAGGATGTGGAGTCGTCGGTCGTATATTCTCAATAACGTGCCTTTCCCAGATTTAATTTTTGCTGATGTGATTGATCGTGAAACGGTATAATGTGTTCGAAGCTTTACTATCGGGCTCAGTGCGACTTGTGACTTTTGCCCCGGCCCGTCAACACGGGCTTGCTTGTTTGATTTGTTTCATCCGTGCGAGTCCACATCGCAATCGCCCAAAACACACGTCCAGAAGGGAGAAATAGCGATCGCATCCTCGCAATTCGCAACAAGTCGTTTTGGGCGTCAAGCACGGCCTCTCTTGATCCACGTTGCCCTTCGTCCTCAATCAGGCACACTGCAGGTGACAAACGACAAATACGAAAGGGAGCCAAAAACACTCGTCAGGGTCACTCTTCGTCTCTCCAGCGAAGTTGTCAAGACGTCGACCCTGCGTCGCCATGCTCGTGAGCTCATCATCTTCGTCCCGCTTGAGAGGCCCTCTACGACAACAACAACACATGCCTGACGTCACCAAACATTTTTTTTAGAAGAAAACTGGAGGGGCAAACTCCTACATGAATTTATTCCAAATTAGAGAGTATGTACAAATTACAAAAGAGAGAAAAGAAAAAAAGAAAAGTATTCTAACTACATGAGTTTTGTTGAGTAGCTTGAGCCTTCTCTTTGCCTGCTCCGTGGGTAACTCGGTGCAGTTTCTTGAAAATTTTGCTTCTATGGTTCTAATTATGGGATCTATTCCATTAAATATCCATCCATTTCTTGTTGTCCATATGGCCCAACACATGAGAATTATTATCTCCATGTAACAAGCAACATTCAGTTCTCTTCTGATGTGTTGTATCATGAGTGCGGCTTCTGTGCGCACATTGTCAGGTGCGCACCCTGCCTGCTACCGTTGGATGTGGAAGCATACTTAAGATCCGTGCGCGGGTGAATTAGGTACATCCGTAATGCTCTAACGGGACGGTAACAAGGTGTGTTAATTCATCTGATGATAAGCCACACAATAAAGACGGAGAAGGGTGGTCCAGGTCACTGGACGCTGCGGCGCATTTGTTGCATCGATCCCCAGTTTCAAAACTAGGACACCAATTCAAAAATCTGTAGGCAATGTAATTACGAGTCATCCATATCATCGATCTTCACGAGTTCTTGACTATTTAAGGGCCAGTAGAGTGCCTCAGCACTTCATCCACATCGCGGGCTCTCAGTCTTCCTTTGTTAGCCGGGAGCTAGACCTTATAGATCTCACACTTGAAGAATTTCTTTGGTCCCATACTATGATTACTTGTAGGCCATCGGCTAGGAGGTTTGATCGATACACTTCAACGTACCATGATCACGGCGTGTGTTTATATTCTAACTATGTTTAATTTTTTGATATTCAGTGGTAGGGCCATGTCAGGTCCAGCAGGGCGCGATGCTGTGAGCCCTCTTAGCCCTATCGAGGAAGCAATTGTGAATGCAACCAACGGAGGTGGGGGGAGGGCCGTGATATTTGAACCAAGAATTGGGAAGACATTTGACTCATGCCAGGATGCATTTACGTTTTACAACATGTATTCCTGGGAGTGTGGTTTCGGAATACGGTATGGACGTAGCAGGACGAATAGCAAAGGTTACAGGACTCGTCAGGACATTATATGTTCATGCTCGGTAAGGTTTCAAGCTTCACGGTCCTAATATTTGTTGATTAAAACAATGGCACTAATTGGATTGTGAACAGGGATTGACCACGCGTGCTGGTGTTGCTTCATTCAGGAGTGGTTGTGCTGCCATGATTAGGTTGCTCCGTACCAGTGATCATGGGTGGTGTATCACAAGATTTGATCAGTTGCACAACCACCCAATGTCCAATGGCATGGGTGAAAAGCAGCAGTGGGCGTCTCATTGCAGAATCGATCCAATTACACGGACGTTTATAAAGGACCTGAGGGCAAATAATGTTAGCATATCAAGGGTGCATGGCGTTCTTGGATCAGTGTATGGTTCTGGACCATTTGCAAGAGACTCTGTTAGAAGGCTCCGCTCTAGAATTGCGCAAGACTCAATAACAGATGACATAGGCAAGACAATGAAGCTGCTTCAGGATATCAAGAATTCTGATCCTGACTTTTCAGTCTCAATGGATACAGATGAAAATGGGAGGATTAGCTCTATGATATGGTGTAGTGGGAAAAATAAACTTGATTTTATCAAGTTTGGTGATGCAGTTGCATTTGACACGACGTATCGGACGAATCTTTACAATATGCCTTTTGGTTTATTTGTTGGTGTCAACAACCACTTCCAGTCAACTATATTTGGAGGTGTTTTGTTAACCTCTGAGACAACAGAGAGCTTTATGTGGGCATTCTCTGAGTTTTCCAAGATAATGTCTGGGAGACGGCCGCTAACTATACTTACAAGTAACTAATGCACCCCATAAAATTAGAAGATCTTCTTTTTGCTCCACTTAAATAAATTTGTTTGCATGCTCAACAGATCAGTGTCAGGCAATGGAGGCTGCGCTCAAAGAGGAATGGCCAGAAGTTACACACAGGTGGTGTCGGTGGCACGTACAAAATTTATAAAGCGATGGTATTTGTATTCTTTTTAGTTTGCTATCTTTTACGTGACGTTGAATGTCCAAAAACACTGAGTGTTTAGCCATCATGGGTTCCTGCTTCGCTGTGCTCGTTCACATTAATTCAGGTGTTTACGTGTTAAATGTTACTATGATAACCGAAATAATTTGGCAAATGAAGCTATTTCTATCTTTTACCAGGCTAAATGAAACAATTCCTCAAATGAGGCTACCTTTTACGTGAAGTAACCCACAGTGCGAATGTCACTAACACATTTCGGGGGAAATTGCAGTAACCCACAGTGCTTAGCCATCGTGGTTTATATTTTAATTTTAGAGGTAATTTGATACATCATGGTTTATATTTTAATTTGATGCATCAACCACACTCTCACATGAACCGTTTTTTCGTTCTATGTAATGAACTGCTTGAACAAAGCTCATAAGCAAAACTAGCATGTGTTTATTAGCTTGCTGTGAACGACAAGTTCTACACATATGCGCCCAGCAGAAAGTGAATGATTGGTGAGGTGAGATATCCTTCACTCATGTAACACTTGTTATCACCTAGTGGGGCTGAGGACCTTGAAAAATTGTCCTGATTTTGAACAGGTGCTGGCATAGGTCCAACCTGGGATTCCAGCTGAGCCTGGTTCAGTTTCTGTGGCACCGGAGCGTTAGTGGCTACTCTGTTCATCGCCTGAACAATGACAAATAAATAGGAATATCAGAGTGGGTGGCATACTCAAATGACAAAAATAAAAACAAATCAAACTAATAAACATGCCTGGAAATGTTGCTGCGATCCAATCCAACTTGTTTCTGTACCTATGGAAACTATTAAAAACCATTTGTGCTACCTTGTAACACCTCTCGGTTTATAGAAACAATTTATTTTTTACCTGGTCCCTCTGTGCAAAAACTTGTTCCGTTGTTGCTCCTCACCATGTTCCTGTAAAACTATGGACATACAGCTAGTTAAGTATCGGATAAACGAGAGATGAAATATGAAAATAACTACACCGAAAATCAGCATTAAACCTGCAGGTGACTTTTGACCTGGTGAAGGTTCAAACTCTTCACATTCATTAGCTGTAGAATCCGCTTAGGGGTAGCGCCTGGTTAAGCTCACGTTGAGCAGCATTAGCGTTATATCTGGCCTGTTCGGTGGATACAAATATAAAGTACTTACGTTGTGCTCCGCCGAGAAAGGATACAGCTTGACAGAAAGCTGCGTGAAGTTGTGGCGTCCAACGAAGGCGAGGAAACTTTGTCCGGGTGTATCGCCGAACCGGATGCAACATCTCGTACTGAGTGACCTTCATGCTGCTTGACTCTATCGTCTAAATCTAGACATACAGGTTGCGAGCCACCCTTCATGCTGCTTGTATGCTGTTGCTGTCTCAAACCCAACCGCCAACAGCAAAAAATTGAAGACGAGACAGCGATTCCGGGCCTCAGCAACTCCCAACCGCCAACAGCAAAAAATTGAAGTCACCTTGGACCAGGGGGAAGCTTCGTTTCAAGCTCTGCGCGGTCCCAACCGGCACCCAAAAACTAGACTGGGCCAGCATTGGTCAGAGCAAGTGCCGCTGCTCGGCCTGGAAAATTAATGTTCGTGCCTGCTGCCGACTTGCTTGCTCTCGCCGTAATGCCGAACGGGGCGTAACTAATCAAAACGTAGCTATCATAACGTTGGTTAGCACAGATTTTAAAGAACAAGTGTCTCGAATGGGGTGGGTGTGCACTCGGCCATGTACGCACCCAAACTATACCCTTGTATCATCTGCATGGTTTGCAGGCGCCTTAGTAGTTGCACTCCAATAGCTAGATTGCTAGCATGCTTTTACAAAGTTACATGTCTGATGAAAAAGTGCATTATTGTTTCTTCTTTTTGGAGTATACACATCTCACATCTAAAAGGTCACTGCAAGCACAAAGAGTAAAGGAGAGAGTGGGTGTGTTTGGTTTGGCTGTAGCCTGTAGATGTGAACAAAAGCTATATATTGTGGGCTGTGAGATGTGAAAAAACTTGCTCTGGGCTGTGAGTTGTGGGAAGTCTATGGGTGTGTTTTTCCTAAAATTTTGAGTAATAATTAATATAAAAATATTTCGATTAATTACAAGTTTTGTGAGAGCCTTTTTATAAAAGGGTTTTCAAATCATGTTCCTTGTTTCCGGTCCACCGTTGACGAACTTTCAAGCCCAAAGCGACACAGAAAAAAAGGAAAATAGTGGTTTAGAAGTGGAGGAATTGAATTCTGAGCTATGGAGCTACCATTTGATGCAAGATTTCGGACCAAAGGTGTGGGGATGGAGATTGATTTTGGAGAGGAACGACCATAGTAGATTGAACTTGATAGGAGGGATGACCTGCAAGTTTCTCTGCCTGGCATCCATGGCCAGCGTACCACCCACAAACACGCCACTAAAAGTGTGCACCACAACATCGTCGCCATGTGGTCATACGAAGATGCTCGCCATGATGGGAGAACATGGTGCGAGCTTGGAGGGCAGGCCATGGCTAGAGTCTCCGTGGGAATTCACTTAGACGAGAGGAAGCTCGATTCAATTCAAGGAAGGAGGGTGGAGCCGCGTTGGGCTACAAGGAGGACCTCGGGGTAGACGACCATAGCCATCTTGAGGTCGAGCGGTCCTCGTGCATGGACGACAGGGGAGCCGAGAGTAGTGAGGGTCGATCACGCCGATGGAAAAAGAAGAGAAAGAATGAAGCGTTATCTTCATACAGAATGACAAGTAGGTAATTTCTTTGAAGTTGTCATTTTCAAAACCAGGAAGAGCACGGGTTGAGCTACCATGAGATTTGCAATGTGGAAAGTTGTTTTTTGATTTAGATTTTAGATCCAATCTATAGTTTAGCCTTTTGGTTCGCTTTTGGCTTTTCAAAAGCAAAACGACCTTCAAAAGGTGAACCAAACACAACATGGATCTTCTTGTCGAACTCCCCTTCTACAATGAAAAACTTTGCCTTGTGTACTCCAATATGGAAAATAACATGGAAGATGACTCACTTTTTATTATATCTCTGATCCATCACACTACTAAGTTAATAATGACGGTTGATCAAAGTGCATCATGTCATACTCATATTTCCCCAACCTTTCTTCGTATGCCTCCCAGGCAAGCCTTGCTTTATCTTGGTGTTCAAACAATTACAACTCATGTGTGGTCGGTCAAACTTCTAACAATATTATGCCGATGTTGTACTGTTACTCTTGCATGAAAGAAGATTGTCGGTGCATCTCCAAATTTCGCCCATTTATCTCCACATTGTTTCTAATAAAGCTTCCACTTATGTAACAATGATTCAAGATGTTCTTGCAAGCGTACTCAAAAGTTCCATTCCTCCAAGGTAAGATCCATGAATTCCTCTATAGTGTACAACACGGCTCAAGCTCTGTTTATTGTGCAACCAGTCTATCTATTATGTTTTTCATTCATAAGCACACGGGATGTTGCCGCAACACGGTTTTTGTGTGCGCGCCTATAGCCAGGCATGGAGGTGATGTGTCCGCTGGGATTAGCACGTAGGATTCAGATCACGCGAAGTCTTGGTGGATTCATTTCACACGAATCTCGAACATAGTAATCGAACGGCTGCGATCAGGGGCCGTGTGAGAGCACGCACGAAAAGGTTTACCGGCTGTTGCCGTGCCCTCTACGGTGTCAAGCCGGGACCCCTTTTCATTTCGTCTGGACTCCGATCCGTTTCCCTGGAGAAGACTGACTGCCAGACAAAGACCACGCCTCCTTGATCTTGACGTATTGTGTGGGAGGGGTTTGATATCCGACTCTGTTTTCAGCAAAAGATGGCATGCCAGAGCTAGTTATGTTGGGTCACAGGGCCATGGCCGGGCTCTGCAAAGACGATGACTGTTGCATTCTATTATTTATGTACACAGTAGAATGAATTTTTGGGTGTCATGTGAACATTTTATGCGCCGGCTGAGCACGCTTGCTTTGAAAGTTGCAGTGATTGGCAGGAGGCTTTGCACTGTTGTTCCACTACTGCTCTCCTCGTCAACGGGTCCGTGGCATCCACGCCCCGCGCGCCGGAGTCGTGCGTCGCCACAGCTCTAGAGATTTGGCCGACAAACTGGGAGCACGCGCCTGCGTCTCGCACTCGCACACTAAGCACGTGCTGATGTGTTATTTCCACTTGCAATTGAGTTGGCGTCGCGTGGCAAGTTTGAAGTGTTCCAAACAATAACTAAAGCCCGTAGACGACATCTCAATTTAATGAGAACGGTTCAAAAATATCTCAGCAACAGCACAAAGTTGAGTAATCACGTCAAATTTACACCAATGCCGTAAATGGTTGCAATGCGTTAGATGGGTAGGCTCCTGCCCTAGTGTGTGTCGAGGTGCTCTAAAGCGAGTGTCCGTGTCTGTGTTCTTCTTTTGGCACGTGCCTTTCTTCTTCTTAATATAAAGATGCGCAGTTTTTCTACGTGTTCGACAAAAAAAATGGTTGCAATGCGTTAGATGCGTACTGAAAACTACATATGTACTCCTACACCATCCTGGTGCTGTTTCCACTGTTACTACTATCCGATGTCGTCTCGACATCCATCCCCATCATTCTCGCCGTCCAGTACATGCTAGGCGACATATGGCAACCTGCTGAATCTGCGCCTGGCCTGAAGCTCAGCTTCATTGTACTTCAAAACCTCCCTCCAGGTAATTCGTAGAGCTTTCAATTTGTCGGCCACTTGGTTCATGGACGGCCTCTCGGCACCTTTGATGCTCAAGCACAGGCTCTCAGCGACTTCTCCGAGCAGCTCCTCCGTTCCTGACGCACGCATGACGCTAGTGTCAAACATGGTGTGGGCTCTGTTCTCCCTCGCGGCTTGCAGGAAAGATGAAGCAAGGTTTTCTCGTTTTCCGGAGCCTTCAGCAGAGTAGATCGCCCTCTTCCCTGTGATAAGCTCCAGAAGCACGACACCAAAGCTATACACGTCGCTCTTCTCCGTCAGTATCCGCTCTTGCAAGTACTCAGGGTCAAGGTAACCGATAGTTCCTTGCACCATTGTCATGAGCTGAGCTTCATCCGTTGGAAGCCACCTTGATGCCCCGAAATCCGTCACTTTTGCGATGTAGTTTTCATCCAGGAGAATGTTTAGAGACTTCACATCTCCATGGACCATGGGACGGTTGATGGAGAGGTGCATGTATGCAAGAGCTTCAGCTGATTCCTGGGCGATCCGGGGACGAGCATCCAGCGAAACAGGTTGCAAGTTGTCATCGTTATTGTGTATCAGGTGAAAGACTGTTCCGTTTGGGATGAATTCATACACCAAAATGGGCACCTCCACTTCCAAGCAGCAGCCTAGAAGTCTGACCACATTCCTGTGGTTCATCTGTGAGAGTATAATAATCTCTTGCACAAATTCTTCGCTCTCGACTACATTCATGATCTTTGAGCGCTTCACCGCTACTACTCTGTCGTCCATTAAAATTCCCTTGTAGACAGTGCCATGGCCGCCCGTGCCTATTTCTCTGCTCTTATCGAAATTGTTTGTTGCCTTCTTCAGATCCTCTATAGTGAATACTATCACTGTGTCGACGTGTTTGGAGAGAATCTGCTGATATAATATTTGTCCACCATTTTGTTTGAAGAATCTCTCCTTCTCTTTTGACAGCTTTCTTTTCTGACACTTGATCAATGTAGCAAAGATACAGACAACGAGGAACAATATGCTGATGGACATACCTGAAAATAGATGGTAAAATTGACTAATAGATCATCAAATCAAAGCTTGTATCGCTGCATTACTTTGCATTTACATTTTTCTTAACAAAAATTAAATCTAACTCTGCATTACTGTTTCATAAAAACTAAAATGTTCCAACATTGTAGGGCCAAGAGAAAACTAAAATGTTCCAAATAACAGTACCTATGAACACCTTCACTTCAGGCTGATTGGAACCAGGAATTGGATTGCATGGCGTACTCTTTGGATCCATGCTATAAGTTCCATGTGGGCATGAACAGTTATAGCTTCCAATGGTGTTGATGCATTCACCGTTGCAAGTGTACTTGGATGGAGACTGACACTCGTCGATATCAGTGATTGGGGCAAGCGAGCAGAATCAACATTGTAGGGCCAAGAGAAAATAAATAAATGAATGACTAATAGGAATTCAAACCTTGGCAGCCACCTTGTAGGTAAGGATTGCCCTCATAACCCGTAGAACAGTTGCAGAGGTATCCAGGGCCATTGGACGAGTCGATGCATATACTATTCATATCGAGGCATGCGTACGATGACAGGTTTCTCTTGGCTTCCATGCAAGTTTCATTACCAACAACCCTGTCAACAACCATTGGGACCCCGATGTCTCTGAAAAATTCTTTAAAATGTGATAATTTGGCATAGGAAGGATAAAATTTGAACCAATTATCCTCGACGACGAACCCATAGCTGCATGGGCTGAAATTCAGAACCGGAGGGTTGTATAGATAGTTTGGGAATTTGATGGTGAAGAATTGTTGGTTTCCTGTGATGGCAGTCTGGCAACAGCCCATGCCAGAACACTTTGTATTGATGTTGTTCTCATCGTTGCAGAATGATCCGCATGCGCCGATGAAGTCATAGTGGTCCGAGCCACCTACAAATGCAACGGTAGAACAACCAATCGCTGTGAATTTGTTCTTGATTCTAGAGACCGTGAAAGAAGGGCCAACATAAACGACTCCACCACTCCGATCGTCCAGCTGGTCCGTGGTCCCGTTTCTGTACTCGCAGCGCCATGCTATGGGACTCTGGACGCGAGCCTCACCAAGGGGCAGATTGATCTCCAATACAGGTCTGTAGGAAATGTTTACTAAGGTTTCAAAATCTCGGCCCGTCTTGTTGCATATGACTTCAAAGCCCTCATTCATAAAACAACCATGTCCGATGCCGAAAGGATAGGGGATGCTAACGTTTCCACATTTGTCTTGGCAGCCGGGCTTTGCCATTCTAATGTTCCCAGCCCCATCAGTTGAAGTACTTTGTTGTAGAATCAGTGTGGTCACCAAAACTAGCAGCAGTTTCATTTTTCCTGCAAAGTTTTGATTGACTAAGCATGTTATATGCCACTCTGAATAATTTTATATGCCGTACCATGTCACTTTGAGCCTACATGTTATTTCTCTGTCAATAAATGTTCAGAATCTGCATCAATTTTAAAAACATGTGCTAGATATGTTTAAGGAAATGCCTTCCAATCATCAAGTAAAGCAATCAAATTTCTCTTGACAGTACTGGCTCTGGTTAATGTTGATACTATAGTGCTAGAATAACTTGTTAACCCTGCATCACCTATCAAAATTCAGAGGTTTCTATTCAGAATTACTCTTTTGCTACAATCCATGCATACCACTTCAATTCGTGAATGATTTTCATTATTAATATTAACATAAGATTAACATCTACTCTACTCCCTCTCTTCTTAAATTGTTGTCACCGTTGACTTTTCTTCTTATGTTTAACTGCTCGTATTATTCAAAAAACATAAACATCATGAACTATTTTATTATGATTCGTCTCATCAATAAATAAGATTGTACCATAATTTATAATTTACATATTTGAAAAATTATTGAACAAGACGAATCTTCAAATGTAACAAAAAAAAATCAATACTCAATAGTGATAACAATTTAAGAAGGGAGGGTTTAAAGAGATTCTAAATAAAAACTTACCTGAGATAATGAGACCAAGCACATGCGGTTTTGCTTCTCCGTGCGGACTGAAAGGGCGCTCCTCCCTTATATACACTGAAACTCAAATGAAGCCACCTACTAGTAGCGTTATATAAAAGCATGGAATTTTTATCATGTGTCTCAGCGTTCTGTCTTTGACTAGGCAAGGCAAACAAGTCAGTAGTCATCCGTTTTTCGTTAGGCCAACACGGTGTACTCGTGCGCCAAGAAAAATCTACGGCCATTTTTAATTTTGTTAGGCCATAAATGTTGTTCCATTCGTAATAGTCTACGGCCCGTGAAATAGTTGCCGATGGTATAGGTCAAGCTTATCATGCATAATGCTTCGTGCGTAAGTTTTTACACTCCCAGTAGATTCTAAACGCATTTGCGATTTTCGAGATGAAGGGCCTGAAAAGTAAGAATAGAACACGGTCACATTGTGAAGCAATGTCAGAGGATTCAGTCCCTCGCTAGGTAGCCTAATTGTGTAACTTTCTTAGCTTAAAATTGAATTTAAAAATAGCTTTTTATTAAAGCAACTGGAGGGCCGCGGAGCCTCTAGATTATATATGGATCAAAGAAAAAGTTTACAGAAACGGAAACAAAAAGATCACATCAAGGAATTCAGCCATTCTTTAATGTTAGGGAAATATTTCGCTTTAGCCCTGTGCCCCTGTGCAACAGTAGGGTAAATTCATGAATGAATTTTGCTTTTCATCATTCCACCGAGGGGTCTGTCTTATTAAAGATCCGTATAGGCGAAGTAGATGCATGCACGTTCTGTCGCGATAGTCAGAGTCAGATCATGTGAAGACTCTGGACTGAATCTATTAGCGGCCTTCATCGTTTTTTCTTGCCCCAATCGGGACGGCAATGAGCAGATTACCAGGTCCGCCGGCAAGGATACGCCAGCAAAGCGCTGCATTATTCTACGGATGTCATTAATTAAGCCGGAGAAGGCACATAACTGCAGCTCTTTCTTAGTTTTCATTCCAGGATTTCGGTTCAGAGTTTGCACGTCTGTAGTGAAATTTTATTTGCAATAAAAAATCTCTCACAAATAGTTTTTTTAAAAAAAAAACTTTTCAGAGTTCAGACTCCCAGGCCTGATTGAGTCCGACTTCCGATTGTCGCAAGGTTAAGGCCCAGCACAGGCCAGAGAGAAGCTGATTAGGAAAGGGCAGCAAGTCTGGCCCGCGTTACGTTTGCTTTTGCTTTTCTATCAAACAATAACCTCAAAGAAGAAGAGCAAACTTAGGTTCTGCCTGGAGCCGTGCCATGCCATCATCTAGTGTCCGTACATATGGGCGAACCAGCCAAAAGCAGCTCACAGAATGGGAGTGATGAGTGACGTATCTGACTGAGCCGGTTTCGCCCAAAAACTAGGAGCGCCGACCAGACCGCGGTGCCCTGCCCTTTGTGTGCGCACCAACGCATCCGGCACCCGGAAAACCGAGGGCAGACGCAGCCAGCCTTTAAACTGGGACAGCCCTGTAGCAGTAAACTCTGAAGCGCAGCACAAGTTTTCTTTTTCAGTAACACAAAACGTGCTGAATTCCATACCCGTTCGCAGCCGGTCGGTCGGTCATAGACATATCAACGCAACGAAGAATCTACGCGGCAAATCGATTAGTGGCGAGTTCAGATAAATAGCAATTCCTGGGTAACCTAGCGGTGGAATAATTAATCGGGAATGGTCCTGTCAGAGTCTCACGCAGCGGTGGCAAAGCTGATGCGCCGTCCAAACGGCTGGCTCGGTAACCACAGTTTTGGATAAACCCATTAGCACTGACCCCCTTGGAACCACCTGCCAGTCTTTGAGTGACACAGGACAGGAATGGCCACCAACTTCCGTGAAGGTGAAGCAGAGGCTGGGCTGGCTCGTGGGTTTTCGCCCAAAACCGTGGGAGAGCAGCGCGCCCCCAAACTGCTGCTGCTTGGATGGGCTGCTGCCTATAAATAACGACCTGTCTTTGCCAAACGAAACGCAACTCATCTCTCTCGCACTGCTACTACTCACCAGCGCTCAATCTGCTCCTCTTCCTCAAGCACGAAGATTTTCAATCCCAATCTCAGTCTCAGGAGATGTCGACCGTGACCCGTGCCTCCCTGGACCAGAAGCTCGCTCTGGCCAAACGCTGCTCCAGAGGTAAACCAGCCATTTCTCTACGCAGCCTACAGTTCGTCAGTTCAATTTAATGTTTCATGTGCCTCGATCAATCTCCTTAAACTCTCCTAATTTGGTGTCTGAATACTTGCAGAGGCCACGCTCGCCGGAACCAAGGCGGCGGCCATTGCCACCGTGGCATCTGCAGTCCCGACGCTGGCGAGCGTGAGGATGCTGCCGTGGGCGAAGGCGAACCTGAACCCGACAGGGCAGGCGCTCATCATCTGCACGGTGGCCGGGATGGCCTACTTCGTCGCGGCGGACAAGAAGATCCTCTCGCTGGCGCGGCGCCACTCGTTCGAGCAAGCGCCGGACCACCTCAAGAACACCTCGTACCAGGGCGTCGGCCGGCCGCACCCCGCATTCTTCAGGCCATGATCTGCTTCGTCAGCTGGATCGTCTATCTGCGCGACGCCGTCGATGCATGTCTGAGAATGAACTGCCAGTCAGGTTCATCGATGTGCAGTCAGAGGAGAAACTGTATTACTGTAACTAGCTTTGTGTTATATGATGCTTCCATCCAGATCCAGCTAATTAATACAACTACTTTGTGCTACAACTGATCGATCTAGCTCACGAACCGGGCCTGTACTAGTTTGTGCGGAATTACATTGATGGTCGTCTTCCTCTGCTCCCGGTAGATGAGCGTGTTACCCTGAGAAAGACATGTGCTTGTGACTGAAGATTGTCGCGTCCTCCGAATTACAGATTTGAAAGCGCAAATCAGCGTGACGTAATTACTGACGACGGCAAATGATACGCGTATAAGGCTCTAAGCTGATACATCAATACACCGTATTCGCAGTACATATAGCGTATCATCTACCTCGGTTCACCATCAAAAGTCTCGATCTGTAAATCCTGGTCAAAAGGTTAAGTTTTGAGTGGTTTTCAGGTCCAAAATAATGGCCATTATTTTTCCTTAACTAATGACCATTAGTTCAAGAGTAGTTTAGTAATTGCACTAACAAATTCATATTTTTTATCATACAAACTTGTGTTAAATACACTAAAACTTGATTACAATAATAATGATGATGATTAATCAAATTTAAAATAAATATTTTATAACAAATTCATGTAAAAATTGACTAACTTATTAGTTATGATGAGGTTTTGTATTATAATCATACTATTTTGACAATATTGCCCTTACTAATGGCCATTAGTTATTAACTTCTAAAATTTAATCTACACCGTTAGATCTAACTAATGGCCATTAGTTAAGGAAAAATAATGATCATTATTTTGGACCTGAAAACACCCTTAAGTTTTTTTTTCTTAAACATAAAAAGGTAACGTGATCATTGACTATTCAAGATCTGGGAGTGCCCAACAAATCAAGCAACTATAAACAGCTAACGCGCTTTTTAAGATAAATCAAACAACTGTTAAGCGTCGGTGTGATACTGTGCGGTGGCCGCTCTCGGCCAAATTCGATCTGCCGTCCGGCTTGGCAAACTGAGAATCAACCACGGGACCTTCACAGATTCTAGCGCGCGATGCGTATGTTCCAGTGTCCTTTTTTACACCGAACACAGAAAACGCAGGTTATATTACTGCTTTTACCTGAAATAGTTATTACTTTACGATATCTTGCACCAGATACCGTGTAGATAAGGTCACGAACCATAAAATTGAGACGTAATTTTTCATCGCAGCAAAAATTCAAGGAAAAAAACTCAGCTCGTTTTGGGATAAGGGTAACTGTGGATCGGGATCGTCGGCAGTCGCCGTTTGAGCAGTCGCTCCAGCAGTCGGCGCATCCACCGTCCATTCCAATAGATCAAAACGGACGGCCCATCCCCAGTGAAGTCCCAAACTCTCTTCTGTGGAATAACAGCAGTGTCCGCCTTCCGCCATGGCCGCCCAAGTTGCCTCGTAACCTGTCTCAGGCTAACCAGCGTCCGTTCCTCGAGAATCCATGCCAGAGCTGCAATGTCTCCCGCGTTGATATATGCTGTCGGATTTGTTTTTGACCAACTCATTCGTCCCAAATTTTAGTTTTTTCTGTCTTAAACCATAGCAGTAAAATCACAAAATTGATCACGTTATTAATGAGATGGAACCAAATTGATCACATATTTGTATTCTAAAACTCCCAGAGATTCCATTTTGGCAGTCACCAACACCCACGGATGCGGAACTCGTCGCTGGCGTTCGATTTCCTCCAAGCGGTTGATGGCTTCTTCGTGTGAAGAAGGACCAGGCAGTTGTTTGACTCGAGGTTCGTTGCCAGCCGCAGGATGGATCAGTTGTATCGGACGGTGGACAACGCGACTGCTGGGCCGACTGCTCAAACGGCGACTGCCGATGATCCCGATCCGGTAACTGTCCCTACTATCAGTGGGGCGCACCTACTGGAGCCCACAGGGCTGAGACGCCATGACGTCCGTACATGGACCGTGGGCCCCGCCTACCAGGTATCCGGTTTTTTATGCAGCTTGGAGGAGTACTAGCTGAAAACTGGGAGCGCCACCCTGATTTGGCCTGAAAACCGAGGAGATGGCACGGCCGGAACAGAGGACGCGCACCCACCACCACCCCGGCAAATCGGCATGGGCATAGAATAAAAAAAAAAAATCGGCATCAGCATCGTCATTGTCAGAAAAAGCCTTCGTGCTGACGACTTGTTAGCACCACTAGCAATTGCTATTGCTTGCCTCTCTTTGTAGATTTTGACGTGCCATGCCCCTCAGTTTAATCTGCACTGACCGGTCGTCGCGGTTCTTGATCTATTGCAGATTTAGCTCGTCGTTGCACGGCACTGTTAAAAGCAGTAGTCAGAGCTACCCCGTAAAATTAGCCTGAAACCACCGGCTTGAGTAATGAGTACTGTTTCTTTGACATGCATGCAGTGGTGACAGTGACTTGAGTTGGCTGGTTGGTGGTTACCGTGTAGTGGTTGATTCTCTTTTGACTCGTTGGTAGTAGCCCATAGAGGCTGATGGAAGCAGCAGCCACATGAACACGCCGGTAGTTTTCTTGAACATCTAAAAAAGAAGTATCAGGCTATTTTGCTACCACCGGCCTTGGAGAAGTACCAGTACGTTTCCTCAAAAAAGAAGTACTAGTACTGTAGTACACGGAGTTTAGCGGAGTCCTATGCAGATGCGGAGATGGAGATGCCACCGTCCGTTTGTCGGGAAGCTATAGGTGGACACTGGATAGGAATAGGATAGACCCAACAAGCGTGCGCGCGCCGAATCACGAAGCAGAGATCTTTGAGTAGAGTAGGGCGAGGAGAGCCGCGGCCGGCCATCCGGAGTCGGGAACACATGTGTTTTGCCCAAAACCACGTACCCCGCGCCCGCCGGTTCGCTCGTCCGCCGATGGCTTGGCCTTGATGTTATAAATCGTAAATCCCCTTTCATCCCATCACTCGTTCAGTGTCACTCACTAGCTAGCATTAGCAAGCCACTCGACGATCCGCTTCAGTTCATAGCGCTAATTTAGCCAGCAGCGAATCCGTCGGAGCGTACCCGAACAAGATCAAGATGCCGACCGTGAGCCGTGCGTCCCTTGACCAGAAGCTTGCCCTTGCCAAGCGATGCTCGCGAGGTACACACAGCGCGCGCTCATCATCATACACCTACATGTCTCGTTGCTTTCTCCGGCACTGACGCAAATGTCTGAATTGATGTTGCAGAGGCCACCTTTGCAGGGGCCAAGGCAGCAGCTGTGGCAACCGTCGCATCCGCCATTCCCACTGTAATTAACTTCCTTACCTCGCCTCTCAGATTACTGCATTTCTCACCTGCGCTGGGTGCAATTGTGGCAAGTATACAGATTAATATCATCTAATTAGCCGTTTCTTGCCGTGTTTCTTCCTCAGCTGGCGAGCGTGCGGATGCTGCCATGGGCCAAGGCCAACATCAACCCCACCGGACAGGCGCTCATCATCTCCACGGTTGCCGGGATGGCATACTTCATCGCGGCGGACAAGAAGATCCTGTCGCTGGCGAGGCGGCACTCGTTCGAGGAAGCCCCTCAGCACCTCAGGAACACATCCTACCAGGGAGCCGGCCGCCCTCACCCCGCGTTCTTCAGACCATGATCCCTCGTCGATTGCTTCACCTATCTCGCAACACCGTGTATGCCGTCCATCACTGTAACTAGCTGTTGTGTTATGATGCGTCCACCCAGTTAACGAATGCAACGACTTAATTTGTTACTACTGATCGTCTTGCTCAACCGGCCGGACCTGAGCAGCTGAGCTGAAGTCGGTTCGATTGTTTCTTCCTCTCTCTGCTCCCGATCGACCAGTGCGTGTGTTGCTCTGAGAAACACATTTTCACGAGTAAGCACACTTGCTCCGGTGTTCCCAGTGTTCCCCCATGTTGGGGGAACGCAGATCCAAGGGAGGCGAGCCTTGTAGATCACAACTACTAGGGCCCAGTTCTCTCGGGACTGCAGGACAAATGTCCACGTTGCTCTACGCCCTCTTGCGGAGCAGCCGAGCATAGCTCAACGCTTACAGTACCGAGTTCACCCGCTCGCCCGGGTGGGGAACTCCTTTTTGGGGAGTAATCCCCAGAACTGGGCACCAACCCCCGCGCCAAGACCTCACTCTTTATACGGCACTGGGGAGTGGGGACACCTCACTCCTCAGGGTACGATTTCTTTTCCTTCTCTTTTTTACCTCGTTTCGTAGATTGTTTTTTGCTGCGTGGAACCTTATGAGCGTCCGTTCTTTTTTGCTGCGTAGAATCTTATGAGCGTCAGTCACTTCAGAGACCTCTCTGTATGCCGTTAGCAACGGTGCCTTTGCCCTCCAATTACATCCCCCGTAAGGAGCTTGGTACGTTTACCACTCGGTGCAAACATGTCACAAAAGGAAATCGTTGTACAATGTTGAGTCTCCATTATTCTATCAACAGTTCTCTAAATGGCCATTAGATGGCTTGTACTTGTTTGGAGGCAAGATCGTTATCAAATCTATATGCTCCTTCTGAAAATACCCATATCTTTGTCCACATGCATAACCTTGGAGGAGTTTTGTGGGCCAAAATAATGACCATTATTTTTTCACAACCACTGATCATTAGTTGGATCCAATTATGTATATGTAATTTAGAGATTAACAAATAATGATCATTATTAAGGTAATATTATCAAAATAATATGTTTATAATACAAAATTTTATCATAACTAATAAGTTAGTTAATTTTTATACGACTGGCTTCCTGACGTATAGGTATGCGTATGCCGATCCTAGCCCAGCATGTACTTGCAAGGATCCGTGATATGTATTTTTCTAGAACTGGGAACAAGGGATGGCAAGCAAGTAAGTCAGGTAGGTAGGCAAGCAAGGAACCCTGGCCTGGATTTATTATAAATCTAATTAATTAACATCATTATTATTGTAGTCAATTTTCAGTGTATTTAACACAAATTTGTATAAATAAAGATATTGATTTTCAGTGTAATTACTGAACTACCCTTCAACTAATGGTCATTAGTTGAGGAAAAAATAACGATAATTATTTTCTACTAGAAAACTCCTATTTCCTTATTCTGGGCCCTTGCAATGCATTGGTTTACAAAGACGAGCAGAACTTAGGAAGGCAACCATGGAACCCAAATGCATTTGTTAATTCCTGGATAAACTAGTCTTATATTTACTAATTGGAGGCTCCTTTTGAAGCCTCCACATTAATCGGGTGAAAATTCTAGAAATTCTCACAAAAAAGCAAAACATCCGGCCATCAGTTTTGGAGTATAACAAACCACAACCGGAGGATTTTCTTTATCTCTATCCGTGATAACAATGGATTCTACTTCATACATAGTCAAGTAGAGATTATGCACCAAAAGGGATCCGTATCCCACATATAGAAGCAATCACATGATGTATTTCCATACATTTATCTTCTTCCTTCTAATTCATACATACATAGTCACGTAGAGAGTCTGGACCAAAGACATCCGTATCCCACATACAGCAGCAATCACATGTTGTATTCCCAAACCTTTATCTTTTTCCTTCCAAATTTGTATCACGATCTATTTCCTTGATCCCCACAAGTTTGTGCGTTCATCATAGCATCAAGATCCAGAACTGCCAGATCCGCAGCGGCACTCGCCAGCGAGGAGATCAGAGGAGCAGGCTGCTTAAGCGCTTGATGCAGGGCAATGGCCTCATCACGCGCCTGTGAGGTCTCTGTCAATGTCAAGTCTCACCGCCACGCTTGATTTCTTCCCTAGCACCAACAAAGTCCTACGTGGTGCTAATCATGCCCGGAGACGAAATATTTTCAGGCCAAGTTAAGACCTGAACCGAGCCAAGCAGTATATGGCCATAAACAGAATCATATTTATCACGATGTTGTCCAAGAACTTGGTAGCTTGGCACTGCAGTCACGAGAAAAGGTAATTTTTTGAGTCCTTCATAGCTGGCTAGGTCTGGTATTTCTTAGTTACATGTTTTTTTTTGTCTCAAAATCAATGAAGATCCAATTAGAAGAAAATGAAAAATAAGTAAGATCCCTATGGCGTCTAGCAACACGACCAATCCGCAAGAAGGCGACCACCTCCATAAAAATTCTCTAATCAAATATAAGTCAAGAAAAATAAAATGCTAATTAAGCAACTCGAAACTCATGTCCAAAGGAAAATTATATGCTTATGTATTTTAGAAACAAGCTTCTTACTTCTCCCGGACCCGCCATTAGCATCGTGTAAACAAACAGGACTCGTCATTAGGATGCATGCGATAATTTAGTAGGCCACTGCACACAAATACCTATTGTTAAGCTTCACATGTTTGGGGAAAAATCTTTGATTAGTTCTACAAACATCCTGCATTCTACAGAAAAAATTAGGATGTATAAATATTTTTACCATTGGCCTGTCCACAATGACGCTATATAATGGCAGGTTGGATTTAATTTATTATATTTGAAGATAAACATAGCCAAGGTACGTGACCTAAACACTCAAATTAACATTTTCCATGTTTTTAAACAATATGTAGTGATATTGATCTATATAGGTATGTGCACATGCAGAACTCCTGTTGTTTGAGATTTGTGTTATGAATCCTATTCTGTCCTTATTTCATAGATATCAAATACGAACTATCAAATTGTAAATGATCTCATTAAAACACATGAAGGTGTATAAATTTTTTTTACTTCGTAGTAAAGAATAATATTATAACTCGACCACGTAGTTTGACCTCTATATGGCCCATCAAGCTGAACATATGATCGCAAGTTAAATAAAAATTTCACAAGGACAAGTTCCTCTGAAATATTTTTGCCCGTGCAGATGCACGGGCTGACCGGCTAGTAGAATAATTAATCAGAAATGGCGCTTTGTTAAGTCCTGGATAAACTAGTAGAATAATTAATCAGAAAGGCGAATCCTGTGCCTCGGGAACCACAGATTTATAAGAACCATTAGCACTGATCCTTGGAACAACCTACCACACTACCAGTCCCAGTGAGTGAGTGAGACACGGTTCACGGGTTCAGGGCATGGTAGGGTAGGTCTGGCCACCAACTTCTACGACTCAAAAAGAGTACAACTCGGGAAGCAACGGGCGGCTGGCTCATGGGTTTTCCGGCCACCCAAATCCGTGGCCGCGCGCCCACCTTCGCGCCATACTGCTGCCGCTTTTTTGTCCTTGATCTCCCCTTGGTAGGCTACTGCCTATAAATAACGACTTCTTGGCAAGCGCAACTCATCTCACTCACTGCAACAACAGCAGTTTCTCAGTTCTCACCAGCCCTTCATCATATCTTCAATCCAGTAGTGTCTCAGGGAGATGTCGACCGTCACCCGTGCCTCGCTGGACCAGAAGCTTGCTCTGGCCAAACGCTGCTCCAGAGGTAACCAGCCATTATATTTCTGCTGTTCTAGCTCCGCATAATACTGTCAGCTCAATGCAGCATGTGCCTCAATCTCATACACTTCTGCCGATTGGTGGCCGAATACTTGCAGAGGCCACGCTCGCCGGAACCAAGGCGGCGGCCATTGCCACCGTGGCATCTGCAGTCCCGACGTTGGCGAGCGTGCGGATGCTGCCGTGGGCCAAGGCGAACCTGAACCCGACAGGGCAGGCGCTCATCATCTGCACGGTGGCAGGGATGGCCTACTTCGTCGCGGCGGACAAGAAGATCCTCTCGCTGGCGCGGCGGCACTCGTTCGAGCAAGCACCGGAACACCTCAAGAACACCTCGTACCAGGGCGTCGGCCGGCCGCACCCTGCATTCTTCAGGCCATGATCCAATTATTTACACGACGCCGTCTGATCGATGTCTGAATAAATTAAACTACCTGTCGATGTGCAGTCAGAGAAAAGTGTATCATTGTAACTAAAGCTTGTGTTAAGATGTTCTTAGTTATCTTACATCCGGTTAAAGTATAATTTCCTCCGTTCAACTGGGGCCTGAACTTCCTGTGCGCATTCTGGTGGTCATCTTCCTCTGTTTGCGATCCATGAACTTTTTACCCTAAGAAAAACGTGCATTTTGTGGATGTACATACCTCTGTCCTAGTATATCACAACACCGTGTCTACATCTGTGTGCCACATGTAGTGTATCATTTCTGTCACGCTTCACTCTTAGAAGTCATGACCGATAATACAGGTCAAAAGTTCAAGTGATTAGGAGCCACCGAATCAAGCAACTATAAACACCTACTGCCTTTTTTGCAGAATTGAACATAGAAGAAAAAAAATTAAAAAAGCTAAAGTGTTGGTCTTGTCAAACGGAGAATCGATCTCTCTCTAAAAAAACACCGAGAATTAACTGACCACAGGAGTTGCATTGGTTCGAAGGGTAGAGCGTGTGTACCAGAAGTGCCCGTTACACTTCGAAGCTCCAACATCGGCTGATCTCAAAGCTTATAGAAAAATAAAAGAAAGTTAAATATAGGTAAGGCAGGAGCACCATTAAGGTAGAAAAGAGACAATTAGTGGTTAGTATCAATATGAACACCATATGCAGATAAGGTCATTCTAATTCAGTTTTGAATTCATCGTGATAAAAATTTAGGGTAGTGACATTTGGTTTTGGAGTTTGTGTTGTGGGTAACTCGCCGTCCTGTTTATGGTTTGCTATGGTATCTAGAAGTTGATCCTTACCATACGCGGACCTAATCCACCTCGAGAAGGGGAGGCGAGGCCCTCCACCTTCTCCCGTGACTGTGGCCACCTTCTCTCGTGACCGTGACTAGGGGAAAGGGGGCTTGAGCCCCCTCAATACATATGTATCGTTTTATTTTACTCACATGCTATGAATGGGCTGACATATCGTAGCAAACAACAAATCAACATGAGAAATATAATAGAGCAAGACAAGATGGCATATAATGCATCATGATTCATTATTACAATCATTTCCAAATAATGATCGGCTCATCAAGAACTGTGAGCCCCTAAATCAAGCAACTTTGAATAATTTTTCATAGAAATGAAGAAAAAAAGTTGTTAAAGTACTGATTTGATAAGAACATCTTCAGCTCCTGATAAATATTTTCTAAAGCTAAATATTTGGAATACACCATATAATTGTTATTACATTTAATAGTTTCTAATATGTACTTCCCAAATATCCATACTCCTAGTAAAGCTCACATCAGTGTTGTTATTTTGAGAGTTTTATACAACTATTGTAGATGCTCCGTTAGTGGATCCTGTTGGCCTATTCCTTACACTAATATCGCAAGTTCGCAACCTGGGAGTCTTCTCTGTCTCAAAATAAAGAGCATAAAAATCAACTGGGGAGCTTCATTATTTCAGTGGATACAGCCTATGTAGCAGCTACTAGTTCCCGCTACACTTTGAAAGCTCCAACATCAACTAACCCCAAAGCTTAGAAAAATAAAAGTAGGTTAAATATATCTCTAATTTTATATATAAAAGAAAAAAATAGTCAACTTAGTCCATCAACTATGGCTCAAAGCTCAATTCCGTCTTTCAACTTTCAAAAGATCCAATTTAATCCCTGAACTTAGTTAGAAGGATCAATTCAGTCCCTACTCCCATGTGGCTACCTACATGGCACGCCACATGAACACATGATATGTAACATCAACTTTAGTTGTGTATTTTGAATTCAAATCAATTTTTCTCTCAAATATCAAAATATCATTTTTTTTGTTTCTATTGCATAAGAAAATTGTATCCCAACATATTGATTGGTTGAGGCAAAATTTTTAAAAAATATTAATAGGTATATAAAGATATCAATACTATAGAATATGTTGAATCTGTGTCAAGTGATACCAAATATTTGAATTTTCAAAACTAAAGATACAATATTTTGTATCAGTTCGGAGTAAATAGAACTTATTTTATATTTTTGATAATTTTATACATTTCATATTAAAAAAGCTAATCCAACCAATCAAAATGGGATGTTATTTTTTAGACAATAGAAATGTTGAAAAAAAATCTTATTTTCATATTTCAGAGAAAAATTGATTTTAAATTGAGAATCCAAAATTGAAGTCGACGTGGCGTGTCAAATGCTGACATGGCAAGCCATGTTGATATGCCAAATGGAATCAGGGACGAAATTGTACCTTTTCGAGATTAATTTAGACATTTGAAAGTTAAAAGGACAAAATTGAGCTTTGTGGTTTGAGCCATAGTTGTTCGGACTAAATTGCCTATTACGCCTATATAAGAGTAGTAGTTATTATATGCATCCAGTTCTGTGTGGATGATTAAGGTCATCCCTAAATTCAGTTGTGAATTCACAGCGGCAGAAATTCAGGAAAAGCTTCGAGCTCGTGATAGGATAAGTTTTCAGTAGGGCGCACCTACCGGAGCCCACAGAGGTGAAACGCCGTGACGCCCCTGTATATGGACACATGGCCCCGCCGGCCGGTTTCTGCTGCAGTTTTGTGGTAGCTGAAAACTGGGAGCGCCACCTTGATTCCGCCGGAAAACCGAGGACACAGCCACAGAGGCAGATCGCCATCGTCATCGTCAGAAAAGCCCTCGTGCTGCTAACTTGCTAGCGGTACCTTCTGACGTGCCATGTCCATGTCCAGTTTAGTTTTACGACCGGTCGCTGCAAGCGCAATTAGTGGCTTATTACAGTTTATAAAAGTACCGACAGTGAGTTGATACACCTGTTGGGTGGTTGGTGTACCGTGTTGAAGTGATGAGAGTAGTGGTTGACTCTCGTTTTTGACTCGTTGGTACTAGCCCATAGACGTTGATTGAGCCAGCCAGTTCCGGTCAGCCACATGAATCTAGAATCTGAGGATCTAACAAAAAATACCCGGGCGATCGATTAGCCTCGGGAGTCAACACGAAGTACGTGAAAAAAATGCCGGTTAATTTCGTGAGAATCTCGCCATGTTTCCCGCTCGATCCTCTTGCTGCAGTTCATTGGCCTGGGACTGGGCTGGAGTAGTAAAGTTAGCTCGAGTCCCATTCACATGCCAAGTTGCTGCCACCGTCCGTCTGTCGGAAATTAAAGCTGAAGACGGACACTGGATGGGATAGAAGCGTGCGTGGAATCACGAAGCAAAGATGGATTTTCCTTTTGGATAATTAGGTCGAGATGAGGAGGTTTGGCAGCACCTGACCGGGCTACTACCTATGCGCCGGCCCGGCCAGTCGGCGTCGGGCACACACCGGTTTCGCCAAAAAACCACGTACCCACGCGCCCGCCGGTTCCCTTGTCCGCCGATCGCTTGGCGTCCCGGCCACTGCCTATAAATTTCCAACCTGCCCTGAACATCTCAATCCCATCTCTCGTTCTTCAGTACCTGCCACTGATCACTACTAGTCACTCACTCAGCAAGCCACTCAATCATCTCTGCTACACTTCGGTTCACAGCCGGTTTCATTTCATCCTGTAACTTCTGCAACAACAAGATCACGATGTCGTCGTCGACAGTTACCCGTGCGTCCCTCGAACAAAAGCTTGCCCTCGCCAAGCGATGCTCGCAAGGTACACAAAGCCTGACTCATTCAACATTCGACTACGCTATCCTATCCATTATCATTATGCAAACCATTGCCATTATTGTTTCGCACACGACTGACGCTTATTTGCATATTGTGCCTGATGAATGATGCAGAGGCCACCCTTGCAGGGGCCAAGGCAGCCGCTGTCGCGACCGTTGCCTCAGCTATCCCCACCGTAACTTCTCCCCTGCACTCGACGTGTAGTCGCCTTTCAAAATCGATCATCCAGTAACATTTTTTGCTCTTCTTGTCCATCAGCTGGCGAGCGTGAGGATGCTGCCATGGGCCAAGGCCAACATCAACCCCACCGGACAGGCGCTCATCATCTCCACCGTTGCCGGGATGGCCTACTTCATCGCCGCCGACAAGAAGATCCTGTCACTCGCAAGAAGGCACTCGTTCGAGGAAGCACCTGAGCACCTCAAGAACACCTCCTACCAGGGGGTCGGTCGTCCACACCCGGCTTTCTTCAGGCCATGAGATATTTGCATCGTCGTCGGGCCAATTTCAAGCAGCACTACTGCACATGTGTGCGAATAAAAACTGTCGCTTGATCTCGGAGAAACTTCAGTCAGTAGCCCTCCACTGTAATTAGTTCTGTATTATCCCTCCTTCAATATAGTGCCTTTTCTCTTTCATTAATTCGACCAGTTATATGGACACATCAACTTTCCCAAAAGACGAGCAAAAGGTTGAGATTTCAGTTTGCTTCCATCATACGATGCGACACAACATAGCCGCAAAACAGTTTGCAATCACGACATATCAGTGTGTCGACCACGCACGGCAAACGGATAGCAGTAGGCAGGACGTGATGATTACTGAACTGAAGATGTACACATCCGCATATTCACTGCAGTTCACTTTACTAATTGTCTTCCGAAGTGTCATTCTCGCTTTCCCGATAAATCAAATACTGTTAATTTTGATCAAATAAATAAAAAATTATTAATATTTATAGGACATAATTACCATCATTGATAGATTATTGAATCTACTTTTATAATAAACTTATTTAGAGATACAAATGTTGCTAGTATTTTCTATAAATATAGTCAAACTTTACATAAATATCATAGTGACACTTATTTTAGAACAAATCTCATGTTACTATGTAACAAGCTTGTATTAACCTCGGAGTTTAATACAAGCTTGTTACGTAAGTACCATAGTGACACTTAGTTTGTCTATTGGCTCCGAGTTTAATACTAGTCAAATGCATGCTCTGCACGAATCTCATGTTACTACGTAACAAGCTTGTATTAAACTCGGACCCAATAGACAAAATAGGATTTTTGATGGGGTGTAACTGAATTGTGATCCTTGTTTGATGTTCCAGTGACATGTCCAGGTTGCCCAATTTTGTTTGAGGGATGCACTCATCCTAATTATAACGCTACACCATGAGTTTATCTTGTAAACTTTCGTGGGACGATACCATTTTCATATTTAAGCCAATAATAGGTGCTTTCGAGGAATGGTAAATTACATCATTTCTCAAACCAAGCCCCTGATAATCTATGTAAGAAAGAAGGAGAAAATCAGTGGGGGAATGGCCTTCCAACTCACATTGTGTAAAAAGGGGGCTGGGGAAACTTTGCCGGGCACCATCATAGCCGATGGATGAACACCTTCACTCAATCACGAATAGAAGAACATAAACAGATGATGAGTTAGAATATAAAAAATATATAGGAGGAAGGTATTTATATATTATTCTCATCGAGTTGTTTTTGGCAAGATCTGAAACCAGGGTAGGAAATGCCGATCTCTGGGGCCAGGGAATAAGCTATCCTATCCGTACGTCAGTGGGGAACACACACGCACGCAGCAGCCCACAGACAAAGGCGCCGTGACGTCCATGGGTCCGGCCGGTCTCTGCTGCGGGGTAGCTGAAAACAAGGAGCGACACTCTGATCCCGTCCCAAAACTGAGGGCATGGTTGCGTGTGGGTCAGCAACGTCATCAAAAGGTAGAGTACTTTTTTCTCTTGATTAATTTTCTTTTATACGAAGGCAGGCTTTTTTTTTTTGCGAGGGGCAGGCTAATTATAGTATAGCAGCAACTTGCTGGTCTTTTACTACGTATATCTACCTTCCAAAATTATATGTATACCACTATAGCGCGCAGTGCGTAAGGCTGCTCGCGTTTATTCAACTCCATCATGTATAGTTTACTCTGCTGTCAAAGTACTTGCATGTGCTAAGTCGTGAGTGTGTGCTTGTTTCGTCGACATGCCTGGAGCGGCTTGACTTGTTATCTGTTACGTGTGTCCGGGTTGGGCCAGCTTCACGTGCCGTGTCAAATTTACAGTCGTGAAAAAAAAATCACAGCGATGGTTGATGTTGATAATATAGTTTCTTCGAACAAACCTGCTGTGCTGGTAGTCATTAAACTACCTGCCCACATGGTTATTGGTTTAGTACAAAGTTCACAGTGTTTTGCCGCCTACTTTGCATCAACGCCCAAAATCATTGGCCGGCTCCGATCCATGCGTAGATAGATTCCTTCAGTTTTCCCCGGTGAATAGCACTAGCAAAAGGTGGAAACGGTAGGCACAGCCAGAGCCCCAGGGCACCAGACCGTTGGGCACACACTGGTTTGGCCCCAAAACCACGTCCTCGTCCGCCGATTGTTTGGCGTCCCTGACGCTGCCTATAAATTCGCGGCCTCCCCGGCATAATCCTCCATCAGTCCATCTCACTCTCGCTACTGCTGCTCAACACCACTCCTCCACCCATTTCAAATTAATCTAGCTAGCTCTTCGCATACATCTTTAGCTAAGATGGCCAACGTGAGCCGTGCTTCTCTTGACCAGAAGCTTGCCCTGGCCAAGCGCTGCTCGCGAGGTACTGTCGAGCACATGGCTAGATTATTACGTTTTCTAATTTTGAACAAACTTTCTCTATTATTTACACGTCTTCTCTCTGACGCTTGCTTGGCATGGCTGCAGAGGCGACCCTTGCGGGAGCTAAGGCGGCGGCCGTCGCAACCGTAGCTTCCGCAATTCCCACGGTAAATAGTTCAGTTCACCATTTCTCACCGATTATTTCACCTAAGGCAGGGCGTGATTGTTCAAAACATCTCACCTCTCTTTTGCTCCGTCTTGTTCAGCTGGCCAGCGTGAGGATGCTGCCACGGGCGAAGGCCAACATCAACCCGACCGGTCAGGCCCTGATCATCTCCACGGTTGCCGGGATGGCCTACTTCATCGCCGCTGACAAGAAGATCCTGTCACTGGCGAGAAAGCACTCGTTCGAGGAAGCACCCGACCACCTCAAGAACACGTCGTACCAGGGCACCGGCCGTCCCCACCCGTCTTTCTTCAGCCCATGAGATACCCTCTTGCTCTGCTCGCTACTTGAGCCAGTACCGTCCGTGTCCGAATAATTAATTAAGAGCCACCAGTTATGCATAGCCATTAGCCTGCCACAAATGGCGTGCTTGGAGAAACTTTAATCAATAGTACTATAGTTATCTCCTAGTGTTATGGCCACTGTAACTATTTCACTACTAGCTATTGTATCATTTCCTCATTCAGTAATCAGTAATTCAGTATAGTATATTGAAACTTTGCGTTGCTCAATCCTGAATTTCTCGTGCCTTGCCATGGACGCACCGTCACCTTTCCCAGAAAAAAAAAGAGAAAAAAGTTGATGAGGTTTCTGTTTGCTTCCGTCATAGTACCATGCATACGACATCAGATAGCCGCCATAGCCATAGAACAAAGCATGGAACTAACGGTAGAGAGTAGGCTCTTGAGATGTGGCCGTTACTGATGTACTGATCTGCCACCTACATGGCTACATGATACAACACGCGCCGGACCATTAAGGGCACATTTTACTTTTCGGATACAACATCTATAGCCTATATCACTCAGTGCATGCAGTTCACTTTAGTTTGATTGGTACCAAGACGATAGCAAAAACGTACAAGCTATTGGCTCTAGATGTAGCCAATTAGCTTGTATACAAGTATCATACAACACAAGTTTGGGTTTAAACTTGGAGCCAATAGGGAATAAGATTGCTTGTGCAATGATTGCTTACTCCGTGGTTTTCTTGTGATTATGGCTTGATGTTCCAGGGGAAGATATACGCAAACGCAATATTAGGTGCAATCATGCAAACCTTGTCTCAAAAAAGCCTTTGTGCTACACATTTTTCCAGGTTCCAGTGACACGTAGAGGTTATTCTGTTCGAGGGATGAACTGATCCTAGATTGGAACGATACATCACATGTTTTTTGAAGAATTATAAATCACCTTATCTTCCTCAAAATTAAAGATACCCTAGTAATTAATTTCCATCACAAATCATCAACAATATTATCTTCAATCACGCAAAAGAAGAAGAATATAAAAACTTTTTTGGATTTTGTAGAATCAAATGGTCAACTCCATTATCCCCTCTGTTTTAAAATAATTTAAATTAAAAAATAATTTAGATTTAATTCTCAGTTATTCTCAAAAAAAAATCTAAGGTATACTCCCTCTATTCTCCAAGTGATGTCGTTAGGACAACAAAGTTAGTGTGAATTTATACTAACTTTGTTGTCTTAACGACATTATTTGGAGAACAGGGAGTACTTGTTTTCTTAAGAACTTCAATTTAAGAACGGAAGGGATATATTTCAATAAGTTTGGATATGTAATAGGACAGTTATTGAAAAGTTTGGTTCTCATCAAATTATTTTTGCAGCATCTACACAGTGGATAATTCACCAGATCTGAAATTAATGACAGAAAATGCCGATGCTGGAGATATATCCTATCCGTACTTCAGTGGGGAGAAAGCAGCCCACAGCAGAGGCACCGTGACGTCCATGGGGCCGGCCGATCTCTCCTGCCGGGCAGCTGAAAACTGGGAGCGGCCACTATTCCGTTCCAAAACTGGCACCAGCACGAGTCGCCACCCCACCGTAAATAGAGCGCAGCAACTTGCCTCTGACTGTGTTGATACATACATACCTTTTCCAATTTCCACGCGTACCATCAGGTCCAGTGCAGTGCGTACGGCCGCTCAATTTAATTCAACTACTACAGCGTGCAGTTTACTGCCTGCTGTCAAAGTACTTACGTTTTGAAATTAGTCGTAACCCCGGAGTGTTTCTGTACCTCCACATGCATGGAGCGGTGATAACGATAGGCTTGACTTGTTATCTGTTGACGTGTGTCCGGGCCTGGGGCAGCTTCACGTGCCGTGTAAAATTTACGGTGGCGGTTGATTAGATGTTCTTTCAACGAACCTGCTAATACTACCCTACAAGATTTTCTTTCTCCATACGTACAAGATTAGATGGTTTACATTGTTAACTTTGTGGATTCTTTTCTTGTGAGTATCTATCTTAAAAGAAGAAGAAGTTTGTGACTTGTGAGCATCTCCGTCCATACACGTTTTCCCATCGACGCCAAAAAATTTACTGGCCGGCTCCGTTGCATGCGTAGATTCCTTCTGTTTCCCTAGAGAATAGCATTAGCAGTGCCAAAAGGTGGAAACGGTAGGCATAGCCAGAGCCGGCCTTTGGCGCCTGGGTCCGTTGGGCACACATGGGTTTTGACCCGAAACCACGTTCGCCGCCGATCGTTTGGGGTCCCTTCCGCTGCCTATAAATCCACGGCCTCCCCTGCATCATCCTCCATCTCACTCTCGCTATTCACAGCTTCCCAATTCCCCATCCACTTCAGAAATCTAGCTAGCTATTTGCGTCGTACACCTCTAAGATAAAGATGGCCACTGTGAGCCGTGCTTCCCTGGACCAGAAGCTTGCCCTCGCCAAGCGCTGCTCGCGAGGTAGCCCATTCCTGCAATTAGCTACGTCTTCATTTTGAATACATTCTCTGACGCTTTCGTATGGCTGCAGAGGCAACCCTTGCTGGGGCTAAGGCGGCGGCCGTTGCAACCGTAGCTTCCGCGATTCCTACCGTAAGTAATTCTCAACTTCTCTCCAAATTATTACTTCCTCTGCAACCGAACAAAACATCTCACCGTTTTTGCTCTTCTTGTTCATCAGCTGGCGAGCGTGAGGATGCTGCCATGGGCGAAGGCCCACATCAACCCCACCGGACAGGCGCTCATCATCTCCACGGTTGCCGGGATGGCCTACTTCATCGCCGCAGATAAGAAGATCCTGTCACTCGCAAGAAGGCACTCGTTCGAGGAAGCACCCGACCACCTCAAGAACACGTCCTACCAGGGTGTCGGCCGCCCCCACCCGTCTTTCTTCAACCCATGAGTCATGAGATATTTGCCAGAGCTACCTCTTGACCAATCGCACTGCTTCAGTTATTATTCAGTGCCGTCAACCTTCTCAAAAAACCTACCGTTCTCAAACCTGAAGCTGCTAAAAAGCTTCAGTTTACTGTTATGACCAATGTAATTATCTTTGTACTACTACTACTATTGAAGCTGATCAAAAGCTACTAGGGATTCGGAAACTTTGTACTACTGAAAACTTTGCTTACACAAACCTGCATTCCTGTGTTTTTTTTCTTGTTCCAATCGAATCTTGGGATAACGCAAGATCATGTCACATATCCGTATAGCTGATTCTACAAATAATAATCAAGCATAGTGCGATGATAATGAATTATCATGAAAAATAATTTCAATGGAATCTTTTCTGCACTTCTCTAGCGGTGTGTATTTTAAAATTAGTAACACTATATAACAACTTCAAGGTGGGCTAGATCCTGATGTATCGTTCTCGAACATGAAACTTTGTAGTATGCCTTTGAATTTAATTCATGGTGTCTCGATATATTGTGGCATATGGTTATAGTCATAACCAGATTTCAATAAGGATACTAAGGGGTTGCTTCAATTACTATTTAATTATTAATTATGGTTCATTATAAATATCAAATATCTGATTATACAATTAAACATATCAAATTAGTTATAAATATGTCTTATTAATGTGTCAAATTATAATTTTGAAGTACAAATTCTATCAAATTAAAGTATTTATTACCCTTTAATTTACTATGGTATGACATATGATGGATGAATATGACATTTATGTACTTCAAATCATGATTTGACACATTAATAAGATATATCTATAACTAATTTGACATGTTTAAAAATATAATCAAAGATCTCATATTTCTATTGAACCATGATTAATAATTAGACTAGGCGGGCACATGCCCCCTATGCTCACAAAAATCACTCTCGTTTGTCATTTGGTAATATATTTTGGCACATAGTTATAGTCACGAGATTTCAACAAGGATAATAAGGGGTTGCTTGGTTTCTGCTTCTAAGAAACCTTATGATTTCCAGAAAGTAGGTATGATTATTTAGCTCTGTTTTCATCAATCAAGTGGCTCGAATTCAGAATGATAAGATTGAATGGGGATATAGTTGGTTTTTGGTGACATATGCCAAATCTAGGTTAGAAAATGCCGAGCTATGGGGGCAAACAGAAGCCCACATGCAGATATGTCCGTCGTCCGTGGGGCCGACCGGACTCTATTGCGGTAGCTGAAAACTAGGCTCGACACTCCAAAATTCTGAATCCACCCTAAGAAAAATGGGGCCTCCATCTGTTCTTTTTGGGTCTAACTTTTAAGCCTATCACATAAAAAAATCTTATCATTTAGAAGTGCTAAATAAAATTTAATGATACAAGTAATTGTAGAAACCCTAGGCTAATTTGTGAGATAAATATAATAAGGATAATTAAGCCACAATTAATGAATGATTATTGTAGCATTATTTAGCAAAATATAAATTAATTAGGTTCATTAGATTCATCTCGCACATTAGCACCCGCATGTCAAAAAAAAAGTTGTTCCCAGATTGATCGAAATATTCATAAATGATAAGATTCTCTTTGATGTAACGAGGCTTTAATTTTAAGCCTCCTTGTGGAACGGAGAAAAAAAAGGATTTTTGTAGAATTGAATTCCTTCTTGTGAGTCTTTGGAACACAAGATTGAATCACATCAAATCGTTCAAAATTTCTATGGAATACTTTTCTCCATGCAAGTTTTGGATGAAAATAAGCAAGAGGTCCAATCTTTTGTAAAATTCCACTTCTCTCTTTCCTGTGTTGCAACCAAACGATTGCTAGGAATTTTTCTGTGTTTCCAATTTTCATAATATTGCAATGGATGATGAACTCAACTACTGCATTTTTTCTATTCCTCTGTTTTCGAAATCGTGGATTCCAAAGGAGGTCTTAGCCGAGGAAACCAACACCGGAACCGAACAGACCCTAAGGGGAGAACATATCTAGTGCTCCCGTGCTCCCACGATCAATGTGTACTATATAACATTTATGAAAAATTATAACAAAATATGTATGAATAGTTAATGTTATCTTCTATCGTCATGCTAAAGTATAGTTGCAACAAGTAATTGTGTAAGGCATAACAAAAAGAGAAATCAACGTTTGAACAGTAGCGGGTTGCGGATTCAATATGAACAGTTGCAACCCGCAGTTGTTGAAGCTATTTTCTCTTTTTTGTTGCGTCTTGTAGACAAATTTGTTGCATTTGAGACTTTGCATGATTTTAGATGACAATATACACTAAAAATTTATATTTTTGTTTGAATTTTTTAAAACTTATATTTTACATTTTTTTTATACGTGAGAGCATGGGAGCACCTAAGGTGTTTGGAGCATCTGAGATGTTCTCAACCCTTAAGGGCACACAGTTGGCCATTTCCTGTCAATCTTTGACAGCTTTGTACCTTTCCCTCGCATACCGGGTATGTTCCAGTGTAGGCCCTGTTCGTTTCCTGTCCTCTAAAATTTAGCACTCGTCATATCAAAGAGAATCTTACTATATATGAATATTTCGATCAATTTAATGACAAAACCTTTTTGTCAGATTGGTGCTAATTTTCGAGATGAATCTAATGAGCTTAATTAATCTATGTTTTGTTAAAATGACGCTACAAGTAACCGTCTTCTAATTACGACTTAATTAACCTTATTAGATTCGTCTCATAAATTAGTCTAGAAACCTGTAATTTATTTTATAATTAAACTTTATTTAGTACTTCTAAATAGTAAGATTTTTTTATGTGACAGTTATAAATTTTAGACCCAGAAAACGAACACCGTATGTGTACTTACTACAGTGCTGTTTACCCCTGGTACCAGGGCCATGTACTTATGCTGCAGTAACAGTGGATTTGGCTTACTGGCTATGGACGTGTGTCCGGCCAGCCAGGCTTCATGCACCGCGTCAAACCTGCACTGGCGGTTGATTATTTTTTGATGGTTCAATAGCACATAGATGCCGATCAAATCCAAGTAACCATCGCTGTTTTCAATTTCAAAAGCGAGCTACCTGCCACCGCCAGTATGATTAGGTTCCAGTAACTGACCATCCGGTAGTAATTTCTTGAACTCTCTCTGCATCGCACATGCACATGCGACATGCGGAAGCCCAAAACAATGTGGATTCCTTGCTCCTGGGGTGGATAGCACTGGGGAGTAGAGCTGCAAAAAGGTAGATCTCGCAGACAGAGGCAGGGGCGTGCACGAAGCGGATAGGAAAGCGTGTCTGAACCGTGCAATCGAGAAAGCAGATCGCATCGAGGAGGAGGTGAGCCGCACCTACCCTGCACGCAGCTCGCTCGCGCCGGCCACCGGTCGGGTTGGGCGGCAGCGGCACACATGGGTTTCTGCCAAAACCAGGGTCGGCCTCGCGCCCGCGCCCGCCGGTTCTCCCCGTCCGCCGATCGTTTCGCGTCCGCGGCGCGCCCTATAAATTCACGCGCTCGCCTGCATCCTCCAACTCATCTCACACTCTCACTCTCACTGCCACGGTGCCACTCACCATTCGATCAACTCGCGTTCCTGTTTCTTCTCGCACCAAATCATCATCGAGATGGCCTCTGCTGTGAGCTGCGCGTCACTTGAGCAGAAGCTCGCCCTCGCCAAGCGATGCTCGCGAGGTACATTCCAATGAAGTGGCCACACTGCAGATCACCTCTGTGTTGGCAATGTTCCCAAGCAAGGTGGTTAATTTTCAGTACTGACGCTGTTCACTCGTTTCTGCAGAGGCGACCCTCGCAGGAGCAAAGGCAGCAGCTGTAGCGACCATCGCCTCCGCGATCCCCACCGTGAGTTCATCTATCTCCTCTCAAGTTGTTGCAGCCGTAAATTGTCAAGTTGCAGAGATTAACTTGGTTCGTTTGGTTGATTCTGATCAGTTGGCAAGCGTGCGGATGCTGCCATGGGCGAAGGCCAACATCAACCCCACGGGTCAAGCCCTGATCATCTCCACGGTTGCCGGGATGGCCTACTTCATCGCTGCCGACAAGAAGATCCTGTCGCTGGCGAGAAGGCACTCGTTCGAGGGAGCCCCGGAGCACCTCAAGAACACATCCTTCCAGGGCGCCGGCCGTCCCCACCCGGCTTTCTTCAGGCCTTAAGCAAGGCATGAGGATCTATGTAAACTTCTTGTAATTTACTATGTATGTTTATCATCGTAATTGTATCGCGCAATAAGTGTTTGCCCCTGCAGATCAGATAGCCAGTAGCCTTGTAGTGCTTGCTAGCTTAGCTTTTGCAGAGTGGCGTACGTAGTCTAGCTGCTGGCCACCTTGAATTTGTACTACTCTGCTATCATCAGTACTAGCATCGAGTCATGAAATTATAATATGGCACATAAATGAATGTGGTCAAGCATCATCTTGCTGATTTTGGAACCTACAGATTAAAAACTAAAAAAAATGGACAGTTGCGCGGAACAGAACGAATAACTGAATGATGTGGCCGAGCGTGATCTAGCACAAGGGAATTCTTCTAGTTGAGACATCCAAAGAAATGGATGAAGTGTGACGGCCGATCGGTATGGATGCATATTTTAGTCTACCCGGAACTAAATCAAAGAAAGATATAATATTACTTTACCACAAGTTTTGGCCATATGCGAGTGAACATAGCAATTTTCTCAGCCAGTGAACTTTATCGATCGATCCATTTTTTTGTCCTTAAAAAATACAACACGGACCGGGATGCCTTCAAAAGTCCCAAAGCAAAGATACATGCGAAAAAAGGTAGCGGTTTAGTCTGCACCGCTGATTGTGTTGAATAAATGCTGTATACATGCACATATTTTTAAAATTCAATTCCCTCAATCATGTGTGTATATGACCTATTGAAAGCGACTACTCCGTCGGCACACGAGTGCTCGAATTCTGCGGCAAACCGTAGCCGTATGTGCACTTGGATAACAATGTGGCCCACGCCGGCTCTCTGTTGTTAACCACATGAACGCATAAAGAACCAATGCTCAAAGAATGAATACCAATGACAGTTAACCAAAGGGTAGATGCAGTTAAATTATGGACGCTTCACAGCATATAGTTTTGTCATGAAAAAGGAACACTAAGCAACAGTAGTACTAGATATTTTTGTGCATTGCAAAAACTGAAAAAAAATTCAAATCTTAAAGGAATAAGTGCATATTTTTGTGCATTATAAAAATGCAAGAAATTGATCGGTACATAACGGTGCTCTGCATAGCAAAATACACTAAATAATTGAGCTGTTTTGTCCGAAAATACCCACCTCAAACATGCATTGCATGGTTCGCTTGTTCGACACTTCCCTTGATGTAAAAACGAGCATGGACTTCAGGCACAGCCAGATGAAATTTCACCCGGACCTACAAGACAATGGAGAAAAGGAGTAGACGACCACCGGGACCAGTATCTCGAACGAATGGAGACAAGCTAGTAGAACGGAAAATTTGGAGCAACCCGCGGTGCAATGCGTGGTGTTAGATAATTGGACGTGGATTTCTAACGACTTGTCGCGTCGCTCTGGGACCAGACGAGACGAGTGCCGAGCTTCTCTGCCAATGGCTCCGTCGTTTGATGCACCGGAGAGACTAGTAGTAGAAAGGAGGTTATCTAAAGGTAGAGTTTGTTGACTCTTATTTTATCCAACGGTTAGTACAAAAGTTCATACTAACTTTAAATCAACTATACAAATGTCATCTCCTGTCAGTAATCTGTAAATGCTAAAAGACGGCTCTTGATGAAGAGATGAATCTTTAGTTTCTTCTCTCATTCTCTATCTTCCACAGATGATTCAATCCAACATAGACTAGCTCTTAGAGTCTAGGTGGAGCAAACTGGTAGCTCTAACAGAGACGTTTGTGGGAACTGTATGATAATGTCTCAGCTTCTGCTAAGATCTAACTCGTGAAGGATAGCTAATGATTCTGTCTCTACTCTGTTTTTCTCTTACAATATATAAGATAAGAGTATAATTTTCGATGGCAAATAAGAAATTTAATCTAAAATATACTCCATCTGTTATAGAATTCTAAGGTTTCAGATGGGCAATTTGAACTAAAAAAAACTAGAAGTTATGTCGGAACAACTTCATTTCCAATGTGGAAAATCAGTTCCTAACTCTCTTGTCCCTATCTAAAAATCAATACAAGAGTTCATCCAGAAATTAATTACTACTTCAGTGAATATTGGAGTTTAGCTCTATATAAAGAGTTATCTTTCCAATTTGTACTCTTGGTCATATTTTTTTAGATAATGGAACAAAGATTCCGGCCTCTACATCTTACAAGGTTCTCTTGGTCATATAGGATTTAATCCTACATGAACTAGCTTTTCTTTAGAGTTTTAGAGGCCCCAACTTAGAGGCTCCAGCTTAATTGCATTGCAACGGCAAGGCTCACAGTTATGTTTCACACCCCCACACATGAACTAGCTTAAAGATGGTTATTGGGGATAACCAATGAAATAGACAGACCCCTATCTGGAACCTCCTCCCAAGTGCAAACCACACCACAGAATCATCAGCTGGTGTCCACGGAAGGACACATGCCCCTGCTGTGGGCCCGTGCAGGACAAGCATTCCATGTCGTATTGCCACAAAGAAAACAAATGCACCGTATAAAAACAAGAAACCGTGGTCCCCACGAGACTACGAGAGGAGGACAGGCCTTCGTTTAACGCCGTTCAAAATGATGTCAAATGAGTTGTGGCATGGCCGTTTCTTCCGAAAGCACGCCCGCCACTTGCCTGTTCGCACCCTCATCCGCCAACCGTTTCGTTTGGCGCCGCCTATAAATTCGCGGGTTAGTTTCACTGCCGCTCATCGGTGCCATTGCTGTGCCGGGTATACTACCCAGCTCATAGCCACTTACTTGTCCATCAACTCGCGTTCGTGTTTCATTCCAAGGGAGCTTCACTTCAAAGACATGGCCACCGTGAGCCGTGCGTCGCTTGACCAGAACCTTGACCTCTCCAGGAGAGGTACGCAATACAAACAGCCAAATTCTACATACCAGAATCTTCATTCTGGCGATATGTTTCCTCAATCCAGCTGGTTTTCAGTGTACTGATGCTTGTACATTGCATTCACCTCCGATCCGCAGAGGTGACTCTCGCAGCAGCAAGAGCAAAGGCAGCAACTGTAGCGACCATCGCCTCCGCGATCCCACCCGTGAGTTTCCATCTCCTTTCATGTTGCAATCGAGTAGTAATAGCGTAGCAGAGGTCTGGCCATCTCCCTTGCCGCAGCCTGGCTGGCCATGACTGGAGCTCTGCTCCTGCCTATAGATAGAAGATAGAACGCACGCGTTGAGTACAGATCCTTCGTGTTCCGTTTCGTGTTCCGTTTTGAGCCCACTAGCACGTTGCTTGGGGATTGATGCTGCCATGGCGAAATCAAACGTCAACCGCGCCGGCCAAAGCTCCACAGGTGCACACCTGCGGCATTCTATCTCAATGCAACCACCGTCAGAATCACCAGAACACAAGTCCTTCTACATTTATTTACAGGGTAACAAAAACGCTTATATATACCCCTACTGTTTGCAGTTGCTGGGATGGCCTGCTTCGTTGCCGCCGACGAGGAGAACCCATCGCCGGAGAGAAAGAACTCCGCCGAGGACGCCCCGGAGCAGCTCGAGAATGCCTCCTTCCAAGGCAGAGGCACCGGCCGTCCCTGCCACCGTCGCTACCCGGCTGTCTTCAGGCCTTGCACAAGACAGAAATATATATAAAGTGCTTCTAAGCTATTTTTACCTTCTTGTATCACGTAGGTTTCGTGCCACAAGTATTGCCCCTGCAGATCAGATAGCTTGGAGCTAGCTCAGCTTCTGCAGATGAGCGGCGTAGTTTATGGTTTATTACCTTCTGGTCACCCTGAATATGTATTCTTTAGCATCGAGTAATGAAAAATGACGGCACATATAAATTATTCCATTCGACAAACATATTATTGTTTTTGTGGAACTGAATGAGTGTCTGAATAATGATAAGGCTGAACATGATCTATCAGAAGTTTTTTTTTTCTTTTTTTGCGAGGGGCTATTGGAAGAAAATTCTAGTTCACACGCAACATAGAAATGGATGAAGCTAGACGGCAATATACATCTTTTTAGATGGCAATATACATGTACTGTAAATTATAATCAAGAAGATTTTAAAGGGAAATCCAATATGATTGTAGCATACAGTAGTTTTTAGCATCGTCTTCGTACCTGGTGTTATACTCTATGGGTCTTTTATTTCTCTCCTTAATCTTGATTGAGAGAAAAAAAGCAAAACTGAAAGCTGCTTTCAAATTCCCAAAGCAAGATGCAAAAAGGGCGGCGCTTCAGTCTCTACTCCGTGCAGGGCTGAAGGTTTCGAACGACCCGACGGTTGCATATATTTACTTTTTTTCACATTTCGAAAACAACCCTTTTTTTTTTTCAAAATCATATTATCTCAGCAATCATTCATGATGGCAGATTGAAAGTGAAATATGCGGCAAACAGTAGCCGTATGTGCACCTTAGATAACTTATCATCAAGTTGTGCCCCGCACAAGGCTTTAATAAAAAGGGCTGGTGGTATGGTATGATACAATGCTTTTAAGGCAAGCGATCAGAAACAGCTTTTTGTTTCATGAAAAAAAAGAAAACTAGCAGTGGAACTCACAATAGTTGTGTGCCCAATCGAATAAGGCTCCGTTCGTTTCCTGTCCTCTAAAATTAAGCAGTGTCACATCAAAGAGAATCTTACTATTTATGAATATTTCGATCAATTTAATGATAAAACCTTTTGACATATTGATGTTAATTTACGAGATGAATCTAATGAGCTTAATTAATCTATGTTTTGTTAAAATGATGCTATAGTAACCGTCTTCTAATCATAACTTAATTAACCTCATTAGATTCGTCTCGTGAATCAGTCTAGAGGTCTGTAATTTATTTTATAATTAAACTTTATTTAGTACTCTCTAAATAGTAAGATTCTTTTTATGTGACAACTATAAAGTTTAGACTCTAGAAAACGATCACACCCTAAACCTTTTTAGGATGAACATAAACCTTTGTCGTTTTTTGACTTAGTGTATTTTAAATTTCATCAATAATGCATGTATGACAGACAGATTGAACGCGACCACGAGTGCCTGAAATATTACGGCAAACGGTAGCCGTATGGGCAGTGGGCACCTCAGGCAACTTATCATCAAGTTGTGGCCCACGCCAACTGATAGCCCGAGACTAATCGGCAAGTAAGCGAAAACCAGGTTTTAACGAAAAAGAAAAGGAAATGTAAAAGAGCGCAGTGCATATACTCACAACAATGGCGTTCGAGCCTTGTTTAGAGTTCACACAACGATCTTTAGCTGCTCAGTCCAACTATTTTAATTGCAAGTCCGATAATTTACCACTACTACAGAAGACCACTGTAGCGGCGGGTGCCCGCCGGCCGCTACGCTTCCGTAGCTAAAAACATTTGACTATAGCGATGTGCACGTAATAGACCGTCGTTAGATATGTACATCGTAACGACGGATAATAATATCATCCGCTAGTACAAATAACATGATCAAAATAAAAAACGGATCGGGACGCGTCGACCTCGCCTCGGCCGGATCCAGCCGCCGTCGTCCTTGTCTCGGGCGAAGGAGGGAGGAGTCCGCCCGAACGCCGAAGGAGGGAGGAGTGGCCGTCGCAGCTCGCCCGGCCGGATCCGGCCGTCGTTGACCTCCCACGGCCGAAGGTGGGAGGAGTACGCTCGAGCGCCGAAGGCGAGGGAGGTGGTGGCCGCCGTTGACCTCCCCGGCCCGAAGAAGATGCGGAGGTGGTCATTGCAGCGATCCGACCGCCGTTGACCTCGCTCCGGCCGGAGAAAGAGGTGGTCGCCGCGGCTCGTCCTCGCCGGATCCGGCCGCCGTTGACCTCCCCGGGCCGGATCCTGCCGCCGTCGGCCTCGCCCCTACCGGATCTGGCTGCCGTTGACCTCCCCGGGCCGGATCCGACCGCCGTTGACCTCGCCCCGGCCGGAGAAGGAGGTGGCCGGCGGGGGAGGGAGGCGTGGCTGTCAAGGGAGGGGAGGCGGGGGAGGGGAGGGGAGGGTGAGGGAGTCCCTAGGGTTTGACTTTCATTTTATATCCTGTGGAAAGAATGGTGGGTTGATGGGCTGCTCAGCAGCTAATGGACCATATAGCGACGAGCAGTAGGACGGACCGCCGTTAAAAATGTGCCACGTACTATAGCGGCGGGGAATTTGGCCTGCGCCGCCATTCAGTTTGGGACTGCGCCCCTACAGATTTTGTGGATGTTTTGCAAGCTGATCAGGAAAATAAAAACTGAGAGAATATTTAGCGATGGTGTTAGTTGAGCCAATCGATCTGAACCAATGTTCGGTGGCTGCCTGACGACTGGATCCAGCACTGGACAATGCACCTAATAGTTTTCTTATTTATCAGAAAAGAAAATGTTGAAGTACTTGATCCCTCGTACGCTGCAGTCATTCAAGTGTCATGTAAACCGCGGCCGTGGGCGCATGCATGTGGATCACGATGCCAGGCGCTTAATTTTTATCTTGTTTTACTAATCATCACACGCCACTGAGCTCAAAGCGCTTTGGTGGTGGGAACCGATAAACGGATGGAGAAAGAGCTGCATCCATTCAGAGACATGCCTTTAAGTTGCTAATGCTTTACCTTTTTTTTGCGGCCCCAATGATTTAATCAGACGTCATTCACTCATTCCTGCGATCGGCAAAGCTGTTTTTTTTTCGGGGACCGCTGGAGGTTTTCTCTGTTTGCTCTGTTACACCATGGAACCACCAGCGCGGCAGTTTGCTCTGTTTGGCGGGGTGGGCCTGGAACAATGTAGGCGTTGAGAGAGTCTAGCCCATAGTATAATTTTGGTCCATAAACGGCTCAAGGTTATGCCGCCGCTGGAGCCCAAGCCCAACGCGCGACAGAGAGAAAGCGAATGGGACAGGAGGGATTCGCGGCGGCGA
>JAUNZO010004125.1:0-37129 GCA_031894775.1 Chloris gayana
TCTTATATTTACTAATTGGAGGCTCCTTTTGAGGCCTCCACATTAATCGGAGGAAATTCAAAGAAATTCTCACAATAAAGAAAAACATCTGGCCATTAAATTGCACACTCGATAAATCATAACCATTAGATCTAACTTCTTATATTTACTAATTGGAGGCTCCTTTTGAGGCCTCCACATTAATCGGAGGAAATTCAAAGAAATTCTCACAATAAAGAAAAACATCTAGCCATTAAATTGCACACTCGATAAATCATAATCATTAGATCTAACTTGATCAAAATTACCCACCTATGCCATTATAAATTTCTATAATTGGAGGCTCTTTTTGAGGCCTCCACATTAATCGGAGGAAATTCAAAGAAATTCTCACAATAAAGAAAAACATCTGGCCATTAAATTGCACACTTGATAAATCATAACCATCAGATCTAACTTGATCAAAATTACCCACCTATGCTATTATAAATTTCTAAAAATTAGCAAAAGTAAGTTAGAGTATTAAGTTGCCAAACTCTCACGTGAACACATTCTAAAATACCTACGACAATCTCGCAATCCCTAAGCACTACCAAATGTATGGTCGTTTGTCCTTCCATGTACAACTTCCGTATACTAATACAACACGAACTAATACCAAGTGCCACAAGATTAGGCCTGGACATCAAAGCCACGGCGTGCAAGTCCCGTATGGATCTATATGCAGTGCAAATACCTCCACGATAGATTTTGCAACTACCGAGCAGCATGAATTCGGGCTATTAGCAGAACGCCGTATCGTGCGGGAGACGCAGGTTGTATGGGATGCTAAATCTTGAGAAGCACTTAATTAGCCAGCACGGAGCACCTGACAACTAGATCGATCATCTAAAACATGTCACCACAAACAGGAAGCGCCCCGGCTATGAGGACATATACATTAGGATGCCAGTAAGAGATCAACTATGTGAGCTTGCGCAGATATTGAAGTTGTCATGTTTCGTTTCCTGTACTCTATTTTGAATCCTCTTGAAGCTGATGGAGCCAAATGAGTATCGCTTCCAGGTTTCGTGCTTACATGTCCATTAATCAAAGCCGCAGTTTTTCATATTGGAGCTTTACTAATAGATGCAGGTCCCACCCATCATGATGAATATGCTTGCATGTATGCCTCCGCCACAGTTTTATCAACAATCTATCTATATGCATGCAGGCTTTTTATTTAGTTGATATGCATGCAAGCCTTGCTGTCTGACATTGCCAATGGTCTACATATGTGCCCAAAAATTGGAGCCATCCACTTCAGAATTGATTTTCAAGCAGAAAAGTAATTCTTCTGATGGTAGGTCAGGTTTCACAAGGAAAGGAAAAATCAATCTACGTCAGTTTACATTCTTGAGTTTTAGCGTGTATAGTCCGAGCAGTCAATCCATCTATATAAATCTGGGCATCAGAACTGGTAGCAAATTGGCAAATGGCAAAAACTGCAATATATGCTTGTTGCAATGTTTCCTGCCAAAGAGGCCAATATTTGAATGTTTCTACATTTTAATTGGATGGTTTATATTTTGTGGTGACTGTTTTTCTTGATTTTCAGCAACTTCCTCATTAGGAGATCATGGGTTATGCTTCCCATATTTAGGGATTGAGTGGAGCGGTTGAAACATCCAGTGGTGCTGGCGGTGGACGTTGCACCAGGAAGGTTGAGCAAGAAGGTGTAAGTTCTTCAGAAATCCTGCCGTAAGGTATGTATCACTCTCAGCTACACCACTGAAGTAAGAAAAGAATGAAAACCAAAGAAAGTTTCCAAAGATGTGTACAAAATGGTAGATGTTTCATATAACTTTGAACAAGCCAATAATATTATCAAAGTTATTAGAATTAGTTTTACTTGGCAACTAGATCCAGATCCAGTTTCTATTTGTTGGAATTTTGACAGAGGTCCCATCGGTAGAGGGTATAGCTATCAAAATTACATATATAATAATTTTGCAGGTTTTTAAACTTCAATACTATATATATTCGCATCCATTTATGATTTATCTGTATTTTTTCAAAAAAATTACACTAAAGCTCATTACTGGCTAAAATAGATTGTATAATGAGGATCTGCAGTATGTAATCAGATACTCCCTCCGTCCCATTGAAAGTGTCGTTTTAGACTTTTAGACATCGTCTTTTGACTGTTCGTCTTATTCACAAAATTTATGCAAATGTTATTTATTTTTTTCTAACTTAATTTATCATTAGTGATACTTTAATAATAATGTATTAATTTTAGTATTTTTATAAAATTTTTAAATAAGACAAGCGGTCAAACGTGAAATCTGAAAAGTCAAAAACGACACTTTCAATAGGCTAGAGGTAGTATTAAATTAAAGGATCATATGGCAGTATTATGTTTAAATATATTTATGAGCCTGTAAAATCTAGATAATCAAGAAGCAAACAAAAGAGTCATTCTTATTTTGATTTAGATTGCATAATGACGTGGAACCTACTATAGTCATATGTACATATAAGTGAGTATCCATATATCATGTGTTAAAATAATGGGGAAATCAAGGTTGTCTCGAGATAGGGGAAATAAAGTAAACTTTATTAGTTGTTGGTTTCAGATCTGAAAGTCTGAAAGGAACTACAATAATCAAAAAGAAAATAGTATATTGTATTATAGGGAGAGTCAGATCTTTAATTTTTTCAGCCTTCATGTTTGTGCATTCATACTCTATCATATAATAACTAATAATGATTGTTGATTATAACTGTTGACATCACATATGTTTTTAATGTTTAATAAACTTTCAATCAATAAAACATAACTACAAACATTGCATGGAATTATCTCCTGGATTTTGTAGTTTTCTTTGAAATGGTATAGCAATAAGGGATCCTTCACAATTATACTAGCCCGTGTGTTTGCACGGGTTGATTGACTAGTACTAATAATAAGGTTTGCTGATGACCGATTGAGATTCTTTGACCCGTACATAGTTACATTCATACTGCAAAGTTCGAACATCGATCCCATTTATTTAAAAAGCTTATTACTTCCGTGCCATGGTGGAACCACTTCTACTGTTCGCAATTGGTGTTTCTATATCCATTCCCATCATCCCGGCCGTCCAGTACATGCTGGGCGACAGGCTGCCGTAAGCGGCGTAAGCACCTGAATTCTGAATCAGAAGTTCAGTTTCATTATGCTTCAGCAGCAGGAGCTCCCTCCAGATACTTCTTATAGCTTTAAGCTTGTCGGACACTTGGGTCATGGATGGCCTCTCTTCTCCTTTGATGCTCAAGCATTGGCTGCCGAGCACAACGACTTCTTGGAGCAGCTCTTCCATCCCCACACACACTATGCTTGGGTCCAACATGCCTTCAACTCTGTTCTCCTTCATTGCTTGTACAAAGGATGACGCAAGACTTTTTTTTCGAACGCGTAGGAGACTTTCAATTTTTTTTAAGAATTATCAAATATTTTATTATGATTCATTTTATCACTATAGAAAGTTAATACACGAGTTGTAGTTTTACATATTTGAAAAAATATTTTAAATAAGACGAACGGTTAAACGTAACAAAAAAAATCAACGACGTCAACAATTTATATAGCTTCTACAGGGGATTATTACTTACTAGTATGATGATGCTTTCGTTTGGCATGCACGACGCTTGCTTCGGATCCCTGCTCCGAGTTCCTAGTGGGCAAGAACACGTGTAGCCGCCGTCTGTGTTCTTGCACTTACCGTTGCAGGTATACAACGATGGATTATCACAGTCATTGATGTCTGTCGTTAAAAGCAAGCAAGTGAGCAGAATCAACATCAGTCAAAATATATAGCCAACGGTGATGGATGCGTGCTGACCTTGGCAGCCACCCTTTACGTACGGATTTCCGTCATAGCCTTGAGAGCAGCTGCAGAGGTATCCGGAGCCATTGGACGCGTCGCTGCAATTGCTGTTTGCGGCCTGGCATGCGAGAGAAGCTGATTAGGAAAGGGCACCAAGTCTGGCCCGCGTTACGTTTGCTTTTGCTTTTCTCTCAAACAATAATAAAAACCTCAAAGAAGAAGAGCAAACTTACGTTCTGCTTGGAGCCGTGCCATGCCATCAGCTAGTGTCCGTACATATGGGCGAACCAGCCAAAGGCAGCTCACAGAATGGGAGTGATGGGTGACGAATCTGACTGAGCCGGTTTGGCCCAAAAACTAGGAGCGCCGACCAGACCGCGGTGCCCTGCCCTTTGTGTGCGCACCAACGCATCCGGCACCCGGAAAACCGAGGGCAGATGCAGCCAGCCTTTAAACTGGTACGGCCCTGTAGCAGTAAACTCTGAAGGGCAGCTCAAGTTTTCTTTTTCAGTAACAAAACGTGCTGAATTCCATATCCGTTCCCAGCAGCAGGTTGGTCGGTCATACTGCACGTGACAGATCACCGCAACGAAGAATCTACGCGGCAGATGGAGTAGTGGCCAGTTCAGATAAATAGCCCTGTTAATTAATTCCTGGGTAACCTAGCGGTGGAATAATTAATCGGGAATGGTCCTGTCAGAGTCTCACGCAGTGGTGGCAAAGCTGATGCGCCGTCCAAACGGCTGGCTCGGTAACCACAGTTTTGGATAAACCCATTAGCACTGACCCCCTTGGAACCACCTGCCAGTCTTTGAGTGACACAGGAGTGGCCACCAACTTCCGTGAAGGTGAAGCAGAGGCTGGCTGGCTCGTGGGTTTTCGCCCAAACCAAAACCGTGGGAGAGCAGCGCGCCCCCAAACTGCTGCTGCTTGGATGGGCCGCTGCCTATAAATAACGACCTCTCTTTGCCAAACGAAACGCAACTCATCTCACTGCTACTACTCACCAGCGCTCAATCTCTTCCTCAAGCACCAAGATCCTCAATCCAGTAGCGTCTCAGGACATGTCGACCGTGACCCGTGCCTCCCTTGACCAGAAGCTCGCTCTCGCCAAACGCTGCTCCAGAGGTAAACCAGCCATTTCTCTACGCAGCCTACAGTTCGTCAGTTCAATTTAATGTTTCATGTGCCTCGATCAATCTCCTTAAACTCTCCTAATTTGGTGGCTGAATACTTGCAGAGGCGACGCTCGCCGGAACCAAGGCGGCGGCCATTGCCACCGTGGCATCTGCAATCCCGACGCTGGCGAGCGTGAGGATGCTGCCGTGGGCCAAGGCGAACCTGAACCCGACAGGGCAGGCGCTCATCATCTGCACGGTGGCAGGGATGGCCTACTTCGTCGCGGCGGACAAGAAGATCCTCTCGCTGGCGCGGCGCCACTCGTTCGAGCAAGCGCCGGACCACCTCAAGAACACCTCCTACCAGGGCATCGGCAGGCCGCACCCCGCATTCTTCAGGCCATGATCTGCTTCGTCAGCTGGATTGTCTGTCTGCTTGACGCCGTCGATGCATGTCTGAGAATAAACTGCCAGTCAGGTTCATCGATGTGCAGTCAGAGGAGAAACTGTATTACTGTAACTAGCTTTGTGTTATATGATGCTTCCATCCAGATCCAGCTAATTAATACTACTACTTTGTGCTACAACTGATCGATCTAGCTCAAGAACCGGGCCTGTACTAGTTTGTGCGCAATTACATTGATGGTCGTCTTCCTCTGCTCCCGGTAGACGAGCGTGTTACCATGAGAAAGACATGTGCTTGTGACTGAAGATTGTCGCGTCCTCCGAATTACAGATTTCAAAACGCAAATCAGCGTGACGTAATTACTGACGAAGGCAAATGATAGCGTATAGGACTCTAAGCTGATACATCAATACGCCGTATTCGCAGTACATAGAGGGTATCGTCTACCTCTGATCAAAAGGTTAAGTTTGTTTTTTCTTAAACATAAAAAAGGTAAAGTGATCATTGACTCTTCAAGGTCTGGGAGCGCCCAATAAATCAAGCAACTATAAACAGCTAATGCGCTATTTAAGGTAAATCAAGCAAATTCTGCCGTCCGGCTTGGCAAACTAGGAATCAACCACGGGACCTTTCACAAATTCCAGCGCGCGATGCGTATGTACCAGTGTCCTTTTTTACACCGAACACAGAAAACGCAGGTTATATTACTGCTTTTACCTGAAATAGATATTATTTTACGATATCTTGCACCACATACCGTGTAGATAAGGTCACGCACCCTAAAATTCAGATGTGTATATTTTCATCGCAGCAGAAATCAAGGAAAAAAAACTCAGCTCGTTCTGGGATAAGGGTATCTGTCCCTACTTTCAGTGGGGCGCACCTACCGGAGCCCACAGGGCTGAGACGCCATGACGTCCGTACATGGACAGTGGGTCCCGCCGACCAGGTATCCGATGTTTTATGCAGCTTGGAGTAGCACTGTAGCTGAAAACTGGGAGCGCCACCCTGATTTCGCCTGAAAACAGGGGACGCGCATCCACCACCCCGGCAAATCGGCATCTTCATCGTCAGAGAAAGCCTTCGTGCTGACGACTTGTTAGCACCACTAGCAATTGCTATTGCTTGCCTCTCTTTGGAGATTTTGACGTGCCATGCCCCTCAGTTTAATCTGCACTGACCGGTCGTCACGGTTCTTGATCTATTGCAGATTTAGCTCGTCGTTGTACGGCACTGTTAAAGCAGTAGTCAGTCAGAGCTACCCGGTAAATTAGCCTGAAACCACCGGTTTGAATAATGAGTACTGTTTCTTGAAACGCATGCAGTGGTGACAGTGACTTGAGTTGGCTGGTTGGTGGTTACCGTGTTGAACTAACAGTAGTGGTTGATTCTCTTTTGACTCGTTGGTAGTAGTAGCCCATAGACGCTGATGGAAGCAGCAGCCACATGAACACGCCGGTAGTTTTCTTGAACATCTAAAAAAGAAGTAGTTGCTACCACCGGCCTAGGAGAAGTACCAGTACGTTTCCTAAAAAAAAAAGTACTAGTACTGTCGTACACGGAGTTTAGCGGAATCCTATGCAGATGCGGAGATGGAGATGCCACCGTCCGTTTGTCGGGAAGCTATAGGTGGACACTGGATAGGAATAGGATAGAGCCAACAAGCGTGCGCGCGCGGAATCACGAAGCAGAGATCTTTGAGTAGGGCGAGGAACACATGGGTTTTGCCCAAAACCACGTACCCCGCCGCCCGCCGGTTCGCTCCTCCGCCGATGGCTTGCCTGGCCTTGATGTTACAAATTCCCTTGCATCCCATCACTCGTTCAGTGTCACTCACTAGCATTAGCAAGCCACTCCACGATCCGCTTCAGTTCAATTTAGCCAGCAGTGAATCCGCCGGAGCGTACCCGAACAAGATCAAAGATGTCGAGTGTGAGCCGTGCGTCCCTTGACCAGAAGCTTGCCCTTGCCAGGCGATGCTCGCGAGGTACACACAGCGCGCGCCCTTCATTACACAGCTGCACGTTTTCGTTTTCTCCGGCACTGACGCTTGTATTGTAAATGTCTGGATTGATGTTGCAGAGGCCACCTTTGCAGGGGCCAAGGCAGCACCTGTGGCAACCGTCGCATCCGCCATTCCCAGTGTAATTAACTTCCTTTCCTCGCCTCTCAGATTACTGCATTTCTCACCTGCGCTGGGTGCAATTGTGGCAAGTATACAGATCAATCTTATATTTACTAATTGGAGGCGTGAAAAATTCTAGAAATTCTCACAAAAAACAAAACATCCAGCCATAGAATTGGATGCTCGATTAATAATAGTCATTGGATATAAGATGGATTAAATTACCCACCTATGCCATTATAAAATTACCAACTATTTATCATATTTACTAATTGGAGGCTCCTTTCGAGGCCTCTACATTAATCGGTGAAAAATTCTAGAAATTCTCACAAAAAAGCAAAACATCCAGCCATAGAATTGGATGCTCGATTAATAATAGTCATTGGATATAAGATGGATTAAATTACCCACCTATGCCATTATAAAATTACCAACTATTTATCATTAGAAATTTCCTAAAGTGAAAAAAGGCAAAATATCTGTCGTCATTGTCTTGAGAGGTTTCTTCTTTCCTATACATGCCGTATATCCTAGCAGCTGCGCCGGCCCTAACGACGTAGCCATTGCGACATGGCGCAATTGATCGGTGCTCCCGTAAGAAGCCTTCCTAGCCACCAGAACATGGCACAATTGATCAGTGCTCCCTGTAAGAAACCTTGCTAACAACCAGTTAAGCCGTTCCTCGATCGGCTGCCACGTAGTTTTTGTTGCTCTACCATGGCATAAGATGAAGTTTAATTTCAGATGTAGATACAGGTGTTGCTCAATCTGGTGCACTACAGAGCGCTTTCATCTTTCTACTGCGACCCTGGCGGCAACAGGAGGGAGCTGCAGCCTACACTCACAATCTGGCCACCACGATCTCAGCACACAGGTAACACCATCTCATGAACCATATGCTTTTAAGCCACAATTGCTAATTCCTATAGCAATGACACTGTCTCATGCCATGTATCTATCATTTCGTTTGGCTATGTGCAGGCACAGATGAGAGAAGAATCCCAAGAAAGCAGAGATTCCATAAGCAAGGCAATTCCACATGCAAGGACTTCGGCTATTTCACTCATCACATGTATCATATCGAATTTCAGCATACCCTTTTTATGCCAAGATTCTATTATTTTTAATCTATCTATCTGCTCTCTATTTTGCCAAACATCAAATATTCAGAAGAAAAATTAAGTTAAATAGTTTTAATTTGATGCTTATTCGTTTGTGTAAATTGAAGTTCTCTGTCTTGGTGCAACTAATTGGCATGATAAGAAAGTGACTCTTACCTTCTGTATTGATGAAGAGAAGGTAATCTATAATCTAGGCCTTTATTTACTGACCATCAGTTTGCAACTATACATACACCTGTCATGCTCATTAAGAATTTAGCGGTAGGCTCAAGTACCATACACATCGTGTCCATGTTGCTTGCCCAAACTGGAGTAACTTGCAAACCGATGTCATATTTGTGTTTACTTCTATTTTATGACCCTATCTTTCAATGTCTATCCATGTAATACGTTCTGATGAAGTAGGCCGTAGTGGTCTCTCATGGGATGCAATATATAAAACCAGCAGAAAGCACTCTAATAACTTAAAATGACATTTCTATAAGAGACTATAAAAAAAACGTTTGTCATAACATTTCAAATGGATATTTTCTATATGGATATACGGACCAATCTGTAGGATAAAAACTTTTAAGGTTCTATCAATTGAAGTTCATGGATTAGTCGAATTTCACAATATCGACATCTTCTTTCATGCAACTAAAGTTCACGGATCAGAAGTGTCAGAAATAAAATAGCTGAAGCAATACAAAGGTTCAGGTGCATTTGAGTTCTTATATATGTCAGATTCCTGCTGAAAATATGGTATCAACTAAAAATAATTTTTAATGTATATTTATAATGCTCTTCATCTGATCCATGGCTGATCACATGCAACTCAAAGAGAGAATCATAATAGGAAGAGGAGAGGAAAAAGAATAAATAGAAGAGGAGTTCTATTTTTTCGAAGGAAGAGGATCATTTTATTGAATTGGAGCACTGGCATCGAGTTATATACATTGGTCAATTCTACGAACATGCAATACAACTGAGTCAAACACATGGCAAGTTCGGTTACCCGATTTCCAAAGCCATCTGCAAGCATTGATTTTCCAAAACTGCTTAATTTGATTTACCATGTGCATATATCCTACCGATTGTTGAAGTAACAATCAATCTTTGAAAAGTAGAATATCCAGAAACATTACCCTTGAATACTATCTATGCAGGAAATCTTTTGCTATATTTCAGTTGAATATTCTTCTTTGCGAGCCTTACAATGCATATGCAAGCAGTTGGAAATACAAATAGTATGAAATATGTCTATTTCTAATATTAGTCAATGTTAAACTAATATAATTTTACCAATTTTATAGAAATCAGTATCGGCATTAAGGGTATCAAATAATTTTATTATAAAATATAAACAATGATACATCTAATAGTACTATAATTTTTATATAATAAATAAATTTCTGTGTAACCTTGGTCATACAGGTTGTGTTCACTTGATGAATCTAAAATTAAATTATTATTATTGGGCCAAGAGGCATGTAACTAAATCATAATCCATTTGAATTGAGTATACATGTTTTAACACACAAATGACGATAAGATTTTAAAACAATATTATTTCCTTCGAACCCAAAAAATTAGATTGCTACATGTTTTTCATATAAAGTCATCTAGCCCGTGCATCCGCACGGGTTGATGGACTAGTATCATCTAATTAGCCGTTTCTTGCCGTGTTTCTTCCTCAGCTGGCGAGCGTGCGGATGCTGCCATGGGCGAAGGCCCACATTAACCCGACCGGACAGGCGCTCATCATCTCCACTGTTGCCGGGATGGCATACTTCATCGCGGCGGACAAGAAGATCCTGTCACTCGCAAGAAGGCACTCGTTCGAGGAAGCACCCGACCACCTCAAGAACACCTCCTACCAGGGAGCCGGCCGCCCTCACCCTGCGTTCTTCAGGCCATGATCCCTCGTCGATTGCTTCACCTGTCTCGCAACACCGTGTATGCCGTCCATCACTGTAACTAGCTTGTGTTATGATGCGTCCACACCCAGTTAATTGATTACTACTTACTACTGATCGTCTTGGTAAACCGGCCGGACCTGAGCAGCTGAGCTGAAGTCGGTTCGATTGTTTCTTCCTCTCTCTGTTCCCGATCGACCAGTGCGTGTGTTGCTATGACTATGAGAAACACATTTTGACGAGTAAGCACACTTGCTGGTGAACTTGCCGGAGGCCACACTTGCTCCGGTGTTCCCAGTGTTCCCCCATGTTGGGGGAACGCAGATCCAAGGGAGGCGAGCCTTGTAGATCACAACTACTAGGGCCCAGTTCTCTCGGGACTGCAGGACAAATGTCCACGTTGCTCTACGCCCTTTTGCGGAGCAGCCGAGCATAGCTCAACGCTTACAGTACCGAGTTCACCCGCTCGCCCGGGTGGGGAACTCCTTTTTGGGGAGTAATCCCCAGAACTGGGCACCAACCCCCGCGCCAAGACCTCATTCTTTATACGGCACTGGGGAGTGGGGACACGTCACTCCTCAGGGTACGATTTCTTTTCCTTTTTTTTACCTCGTTTCGTATATTGTTTTTTTGCTGCGTGGAACCTTATGAGCGTGCGTTGTTTTTTGTTGCGTGGAATCTTATGAGCGTCAGTCACTTCAGAGACCTCTCTGTAATCTTATGAGGGTCAGACACTTCAGAGACCTCTCTGTATGCCGTTAGCAACAGTGCCCTTGCCCTCCGATTACATCCCCCGTAAGGAGCTTGGTACATTTACCACTCGGTGCAAACATGTCACAAAAGGAAATCGTTGTACAATGTTGAGTCTCCATTATTCTATCAACAGTTCTGTTAATGGCCATTAGATGGCTTGTACTTGTTTGGAGGCAAGATCGTTATCAAATCTATATGCTCCTTCTGAAAATACCCATATCTTTGTCCACATGCATAACCTTGGAGGAGTTTTGTGGGTCAAAATAATGACCATTATTTTTTCACAACCAATGATCATTAGTTGGATCCAATGATGTATATGTAATTTAGAGATTAACAAATAATGGTCATTATTAAGGTAATATTATCAAAATAATATGTTTATAATACAAAATTTCATCATAACTAATAAGTAAGTTAATTTTTATACGACTGGCTTCCTGACGTATAGGTATGCGTATGCCGATCCTAGCCCAGACATGTACTTGCAAGGATCCGTGATATGTATTTTTCTGGAACTGGGGAACAAGGGATGGCAAGCAAGTAAGTCAGGTAGGTAGGCAAGCAAGGAACCCTGGCCTGGATTTATTATAAATCTAATTAATTAGCATCATTATTATTGTAGTCAATTTTCAGTGTATTTAACACAAATTTGTATAAATAAAAATATTGATTTTCAGTGTAATTACTGAACTACCCTTTAACTAATGGTCATTAGTTGAGGAAAAAATAACGGTCATTATTTTCTACTAGAAAACTCCTATTTCCTTATTCTGGGCCCTTGCAATGCATTGGTTTACAAAGACGAGCAGAACTTAGGAAGGCAACCATGGAACCCAAATGCATTTGTTAATTCCTGGATAAACTAGTAGAATAATTAATCAGAAATGGCGCTTTGTTAAGTCCTGGATAAACTAGTAGAATAATTAATCAGAAAGGCGAATCCTGTGGATCGGGAACCACAGATTTATAAGATCCATTAGCACTGATCCTTGGAACAACCTACCACACTACCAGTCCCAGTGAGTGAGTGAGACACGGTTCACAGGTTCAGGGCATGGTAGGGTAGGTCTGGCCACCAACTTCTACGACTCAAAAAGAGTACAACTCGGGAAGCAACGGGCGGCTGGCTCATGGGTTTTCCGGCCACCCAAATCCGTGGCCGCGCGCCCACGTTCGCGCCATACTGCTGCCGCTTTTTTGTCCTTGATCTCCCCTTGGTAGGCTACTGCCTATAAATAACGACTTCTTGGCAAACGCAACTCATCTCACTCACAATCACTCACTGCAACAACAGCAGTTCCTCAGTTCTCACCAGCCCTTCATCATATCTTCAATCCAGTAAGTAGTCTCAGGGACATGTCGACCGTCACCCGTGCCTCGCTGGACCAGAAGCTTGCTCTGGCCAAACGCTGCTCCAGAGGTAACCAGCCATTATATTTCTGCTGTTCTAGCTCCGCATAATACTGTCAGCTCAATGCAGCATATGCCTCAATCTCATACACTTCTGTTGATTGGTGGCCGAATACTTGCAGAGGCCACGCTCGCCGGAACCAAGGCGGCGGCCATTGCCACCGTGGCATCTGCAGTCCCAACGCTGGCGAGCGTGCGGATGCTGCCGTGGGCGAAGGCGAACCTGAACCCGACAGGGCAGGCGCTCATCATCTGCACGGTGGCCGGCATGGCCTACTTCGTCGCGGCGGACAAGAAGATCCTCTCGCTGGCGCGGCGCCACTCGTTCGAGCAAGCACCGGAACACCTCAAGAACACCTCGTACCAGGGCGTCGGCCGGCCGCACCCCGCATTCTTCAGGCCATGATCCAGTTATTTACACGACGCCGTCTGATCGATGTCTGAATAAATTAAACTACCTGTCGATGTGCAGTCAGAGAAAAGTGTATCGTTGTAACTAAAGCTTGTGTTAAGATGTTCTTAGTTATCTTACATCCGGTTAAAGTATAATTTCCTCCGTTCAACTGGGGCCTGAACTTCCTGTGCGCATTCTGGTGGTCATCTTCCTCTGTTTGCGATCCATGAACTTTTTACCCTAAGAAAAACGTGCATTTTGTGGATGTACATACCTCTGTCCTAGTATATCACAACACCGTGTCTACATCTGTGTGCCACATGTAGTGTATCATTTCTGTCACGCTTCACTCTTAGAAGTCATGATCGATAATACAGGTCAAAAGTTCAAGTGATTAGGAGCCACCGAATCGAGCAACTATAAACACCTACTGCCTTTTTTGCAGAATTGAACATAGAAGAAAAAAAATTAAAAAAGCTAAAGTGTTGGTCTTGTCAAACGGAGAATCGATCTCTCTCTAAAAAAACACCGAGAATTAACTGACCACAGGAGTTGCATTGGTTCGAAGGGTAGAGCGTGTGTACCAGAAGTGCCCGTTACACTTCGAAGCTCCAACATCGGCTGATCTCAAAGCTTATAGAAAAATAAAAGAAAGTTAAATATAGGTAAGGCAGGAGCACCATTAAGGTAGAAAAGAGACAATTAGTGGTTAGTATCAATATGAACACCATATGCAGATAAGGTCATTCTAATTCAGTTTTGAATTCATCGTGATAAAAATTTAGGGTAGTGACATTTGGTTTTGGAGTTTGTGTTGTGGGTAACTCGCCGTCCTGTTTATGGTTTGCTATGGTATCTAGAAGTTGATCCTTACCATACGTGGACCTAATCCACCTCGAGAAGGGGAGGCGAGGCCCTCCACCTTCTCCCGTGACTGTGGCCACCTTCTCTCGTGACCGTGACTAGGGGAAAGGGGGCTTGAGCCCCCTCAATACATATGTATCGTTTTATTTTACTCACATGCTATGAATGGGCTGACATATCGTAGCAAACAACAAATCAACATGAGAAATATAATAGAGCAAGACAAGATGGCATATAATGCATCATGATTCATTATTACAATCATTTCCAAATAATGATCGGCTCATCAAGAACTGTGAGCCCCTAAATCAAGCAACTTTGAATAATTTTTCATAGAAATGAAGAAAAAAAGTTGTTAAAGTACTGATTTGATAAGAACATCTTCAGCTCCTGATACATATTTTCTAAAGCTAAATATTTGGAATACACCATATAATTGTTATTACATTTAATAGTTTCTAATATGTACTTCCCAAATATCCATACTCCTAGTAAAGCTCACATCAGTGTTGTTATTTTGAGAGTTTTATACAACTATTGTAGATGCTCCGTTAGTGGATCCTGTTGGCCTATTCCTTACACTAATATCGCAAGTTCGCAACCTGGGAGTCTTCTCTGTCTCAAAATAAAGAGCATAAAAATCAACTGGGGAGCTTCATTATTTCAGTGGATACAGCCTATGTAGCAGCTACTAGTTCCCGCTACACTTTGAAAGCTCCAACATCAACTAACCCCAAAGCTTAGAAAATTAAAAGTAGGTTAAATATATCTCTAATTTTATATATAAAAGAAAAAAATAGTCAACTTAGTCCATCAACTATGGCTCAAAGCTCAATTCCGTCTTTCAACTTTCAAAAGATCCAATTTAATCCCTGAACTTAGTTAGAAGGATCAATTCAGTCCCTACTCCCATGTGGCTACCTACATGGCACGCCACATGAACACATGATATGTAACATCAACTTTAGTTGTGTATTTTGAATTCAAATCAATTTTTCTCTCAAATATCAAAATATCATTTTTTTTTTTGTTTCTATTGCATAAGAAAATTGTATCCCAACATATTGATTGGTTGAGGCAAATTTTTTAGAAAATATTAATAGGTATATAAAGATATCAATACTATAGAATATGTTGAATCTGTGTCAAAGTGATACCAAATATTTGAATTTTCAAAACTAAAGATACAATATTTTGTATCGGTTCGGAGTAAATAGAACTTATTTTATATTTTTGATAATTTTATACATTTCATATTAAAAAAGCTAATCCAACCAATCAAAATGGGATGTTATTTTTTTAGACAATAGAAATGTTGAAAAAAATCTTATTTTCATATTTCAGAGAAAAATTGATTTTAAATTGAGAATCCAAAATTGAAGTCGACGTGGCGTGTCAAATGCTGACATGGCAAGCCATGTTGATATGCCAAATGGAATCAGGGACGAAATTGTACCTTTTCAAGATTAAATTAGACATTTGAAAGTTAAAAGGACAAAACTGAGCTTTGTGGTTTGAGCCATAGTTGTTCGGACTAAATTGGCTATTGCGCCTATATAAAAGTAGTTATTATATGCATCCAGTTCTGTGTGGATAATTAAGGTCATCCCTAAATTCACTTGCAAATTCATAGCGGCAGAAATTCAGGAACAGCTTCGAGCTCGTGATAAGTTTTCAGTGGGGCGCAGCTACCAGAGCCCACAGAGGTGAGACGCCGTGACGCCCCTGTATATGGACACATGGGCCCGCCGGCCGGTTTCTGCTGCAGGTTGTGGTAGCTGAATACTGGGAGCGCCACCCTGATTCCGCCGGAAAACCGAGGACACAGCCACAGAGGATACGCACCCACCACAGTCCCCAGCAGATCGCCATCGTCATCGTCAGAAAAGCCCTCGTGCTGCTAACTTGCTAGTGGTACCTTTTGACGTGCCATGTCCATGTCCAGTTTAGTTTTACGACCGGTCACCGCAGGCGCAATTACTGGCTTATTACAGTTTATATAAGTACCGACAGTGAGTTGATACCACCTGTTGGCAGGTTGGTGTACCGTGTTGAACTGATGAGAGTAGTGGTTGATTCTCGTTTGACTGCTGGTTGGTACTAGCCCATAGACGTTGATCGAACCCCAACCAATTCGGGACAGCCACATGAGTCTAGAATCTGAGGACCTAAACCCAAGATGCTCGGGCGATTAGCCTCAGCTAGCAGTCAATACGAAGTACGTGAAAAAAATGCCGGCTAATTTCGTGGGAGTCTCGCCATGATTCGTGCTGGATCCTCTTGCCGCCATTCATTGGCCTGGGAGTGGGAGTACTAGTAAAGTTGAAGTCGGTTTGAGGCCCATGCACATGCGAAGATGCCACCGTCCGTCCGTCGGAAAGCTGAATATGGACACTGATAGAATAGAGCGAAGCGTGCGTGGAATCACGAAGCAAAAATATCGAGGTATAGGGTTTTTTTTTTTTTTGATAATTAGGGGGTGTTCGTTTACTTTAGGGACTAAAGTTTAGTTCTTAAAATTTAGGCTAAACTTTAGCATCTTTTGGAGGACTAAAGTTGTGCCTCCTTTTAGCCCTTCAAACTTTAGTCTCTCTCGTTCGTTTCCTAGAGCTAATGTTTAGTCTAAAATTTAGTTTTAGCCTTTTAGTCCATGGAAACGAACACCCTCTTAGGTCGAGACGAGGAGGTTTGGCAGCACCTGACCGGGGTACTACCTGTGCGCCGTCCAGGCCAGTCGGCGTCGGCGGGCACACACCGGTTTAGCCCAAAACCAGGTACCCACGCGCCCGCCGGTTCCCTCCGCCGATCGTTTGGCGTCCCGGCCACTGCCTATAAATTTCCGCCCTCCCCTGGGCATCTCGATTCCGTCTGTCGTTCTTCAGTTCCTGCCGCTGATCACTGCTAGCCACTCACTACCAGCAAATAAAGCCACTCAACCATCTCTGCTTCACTTCATCCATAGCGCTTATTTAATTACCCGGTTTCATTTCATCCTGTAACCCCTGCAACAACAAGGATCACGATGTCGTCGTCAACAGTTACCCGTGCGTCCCTCGAACAAAGGCTTGCCCTCGCCAAGCGATGCTCGCAAGGTACACAAAGCCTGACGCATTCAACATTCGACTACGCTATCCTATCCATATCATCATGCAAACCATTGCCATTGTTTCGCACACGACTGACGCTTATCTGCATATTGTGCCTGATGAATGATGCAGAGGCCACCCTTGCAGGGGCCAAGGCAGCCGCTGTCGCCACCGTTGCCTCAGCTATCCCCACCGTAAGTTCTTCCCTGCCGGCCCTGCGCTGGACATGTAATCGTGGTCTAAATTACTCCTAACACAGTTTTTGCTATGTTTGTTGTTCAGCTGGCGAGCGTGAGGATGCTGCCATGGGCCAAGGCCAACATCAACCCCACCGGACAGGCGCTCATCATCTCCACCGTTGCCGGGATGGCCTACTTCATCGCCGCCGACAAGAAGATCCTGTCACTCGCAAGAAGGCACTCGTTCGAGGAAGCACCTGAGCACCTCAAGAACACCTCCTACCAGGGGGTCGGTCGTCCACACCCGGCTTTCTTCAGGCCATGAGATATTTGCACTGTCCTCGGGCTACTTTCAAGCAGTACTACTGCACATGTGTGCGAATAAAAACTGTCGCTTGGACCCGGAGAAACTTCAGTCAATAGCTCTCCACTGTAATTAGCTTTGTATTATCCCTCCTTTTCCTCAATATAGTGCCTTTTCTCTTTCATTAATTCGACCAGTTATATGGACAAAAAAAACTCGACCTGCGGGGGTATGACGGCCCCCGGGCATTTTGTTAAGCAGAAGACCTTCTCACGCAGGTCGAGAAAATCCCGAACCCCCTCCCCCACCATACACAGGGACTCACTCGCCGTGTGAGTCTGTGGCGTAGTCTTTACCTAATGCTTTGGCTGAGAAAGGCGAGGGGATTTTTTGGTGCGGGATTGGGGGATCGAACCCCCAACCGGTGGGCAGCCAACCAGTTATATGGACACATCAACTTTCCCAAAAGACGAGCAAAAAGTTGAGATTTCAGTTTGCTTCCATCATACGATGCGACACAACATAGCCGCAATTTACAATCACGACATATCAGTGTGTCGACCACGCACGGCAAACGGATAGCAGTAGGCAGGACGTGATGATTACTGAACTGAAGATGTACACATCCGCATATTCAGTGCAGTTCACTTTACTAATTGTCTTGGGATATTACTACTTACCAAAGTGTCATTCTCGCTCCCGATAAATCAAATACTTTTAATCTTGATCAAATAAATAAAAAATTATTAATATTTATAGGACATAATTACCATCATTGATAGATTATTGAAACTACTTTTATAATAAACTTATTTAGAGATACAAATGTTGCCAGTATTTTTTATAAATGTAGTCAAACTTTACATAAATACCATAGTGACACTTATTTTAAGACAAATCTCACGTTACTACATAACAAGCTTGTATTAACCTCGGAGTTTAATACAAGCTTGTTACGTAAATACCGTAGTGACACTTAGTTTGTCTATTGGCTCCGAGTTTAATACTAGTCAAATGCATGCTCTGCATAAATCTCATGTTACTACGTAACAAGCTTGTATCAAACTCGGAGCCAATAAACAAAATAGGATTTTTGATGGGGCGTAACTGAACTGTGATCCTTGTTTGATGTTCCAGTGACATGTCCAGGTTGCCCAATTTTGTTTGAGGGATGCACTCATCCTAATTATAACGCTACACCATGAGTTTATCTTGTAAACTTTCGTGGGCCGATACCATTTTCATATTTAAGCCAATAATAGGTGCTTTCGAGGGGTAAATTACATCATTTCTCAAACCAAGCCCCAGATAATCTGTAAAATAAAAGAAGGGGAAAAATCAGTGGGGGGATGGCCTCCCAACTCACATTGTGTAAAAAAGGGGCTGGGGAAACTTTGCCGGGCACCATCAGAGCCGATGGATGAACACCTTCACTCAATCACGAATAGAAGAACATAAACAGACCATGAGTTAGTTAGAATATAAAAAATATATAGGAGGAAGGTATTTTTATACTATTCTCATCAAGTTGTTTTGGTAAGATGTAAAAAGTGGATAAGGGTGTGTTCGTTTTCTGGGGTCTAAATTTTATAGCTGTCACATAAAAAAGAATCGTACTATTTATAAGTACTAAATAAAGTTTAATTATAAAATAAATTACATGTCCTTAGACTAATTTACGAGACGAATCTAATGAAGTTAATTAAGTCATGATTAGAAGGCGGTTATCTGTAGCATCACTTTAGCAAAATATAAATTAATTAAGTTTATTGGATTCATCTCGAAAATTAGCATCAATCTGTCAATAGGATTTTGTCATTAAATTGATCGAAATATTCATAAATACTAAGATTCTCTTTGATGTGACAAGATCTTAAATTTTAGAAGGCGAGGAAACAAACGGGGCCTAAGCCTATGAACACCAGATCTGAAATCAGGGTAGGAAATGCCGATCTCTGGGGCCAGGGAATAAGCTATCCTATCCGTAGTTCCGTACGTCAGTGGGGAACACACACGCACGCAGCAGCCCACAGACAAAGGCGCCGTGACGTCCATGGGTCCGGCCGGTCTCTGCTGCGGGGTAGCTGAAAACAAGGAGCGACACTCTGATCCCGTCCCAAAACTGAGGGCATGGTTGCGTGTGGGTCAGCAACGTCATCAAAAGGTAGAGTACTTTTTTCTCTTGATTAATTTTCTTTTATACGAAGGCAGGCTTTTTTTGCGAGGGGCAGGCTAATTATAGTATAGCAGCAACTTGCCTGTCTTTTACTACGTATCTACCTTCCAAAATTATATGTATACCACTATAGCAGTGCGTAAGGCTGCTCGCGTTTATTCAACTCCATCATGTAGTTTCTCTGCTGCAGTGTCAAAGTACTTGCATGTTAAGTCGTGAGTTGAAACTAGTGTGTTTGTTTCGTCGACATGCCTGGAGTGGCTTGACTTGTTATCTGTTGACGTGTGTCCAGGTTGGGCCAGTTTCACTTGCCGTGTCAAATTTACAGTCGTGAGAAAAAAAAATCACAGCGATGGTTGATGTTGATAATAGTTTCTTCGAACAAACCTGCTGTGCTGGTAGTCATTAAACTACCTGCCCACATGGTTATTGGTTTAGTACAAAGTTCACAGTGTTTTGCCGCCTACTTTGCATCAACGCCCAAAATCATTGGCCGGCTCCGATCCATGCGTAGATAGATTCCTTCAGTTTTCCCCGGTGAATAGCACTAGCAAAAGGTGGAAACGGTAGGCACAGCCAGAGCCCCAGGGCACCGGACCGTTGGGCACACACTGGTTTGGCCCCAAAACCACGTCCTCGTCCGCCGATTGTTTGGCGTCCCTGACGCTGCCTATAAATTCGCGGCCTCCCCGGCATAATCCTCCATCAGTCCATCTCACTCTCGCTACTGCTGCTCAACACCACTCCTCCACCCATTTCAAATTAATCTAGCTAGCTCTTCGCATACATCTCTTTAGCTAAGATGGCCAACGTGAGCCGTGCTTCTCTTGACCAGAAGCTTGCCCTGGCCAAGCGCTGCTCGCGAGGTACTGTCGAGCACATTGACACGTGGCTAGATTATTACGTTTTCTAATTTTGAACAAACTTTCTCTATGTACACGTCTTCTCTCTGACGCTTGCTTGGCATGGCTGCAGAGGCGACCCTTGCTGGAGCTAAGGCGGCGGCCGTCGCAACCGTAGCTTCCGCAATTCCCACGGTAAATAGTTCAGTTCACCATTTCTCACCGATTATTTCACCTAAGGCAGGGCGTGATTGTTCAAAACATCTCACCTCTCTTTTGCTCCGTCTTGTTCAGCTGGCCAGCGTGAGGATGCTACCATGGGCGAAGGCCAACATCAACCCGACCGGTCAGGCCCTGATCATCTCCACGGTTGCCGGGATGGCCTACTTCATCGCCGCTGACAAGAAGATCCTGTCACTGGCGAGAAGGCACTCGTTCGAGGAAGCACCCGACCACCTCAAGAACACGTCCTACCAGGGCACCGGCCGCCCCCACCCGTCTTTCTTCAGCCCATGAGACATCTGTCGAGCTTTTACACCCTCTTGCTCTGCTCGCTACTTGAGCCAGTACCGTCCGTGTCCGAATAATTAATTAAGAACCACCAGTCATAGCCATTACCCTGCCACAAATGGCGTGCTAGGAGAAACATTAATCAGTAGTACTATAGTTATCTCCTAGTGTTATGGTCGCTGTAACTATTTCACTACTAGCTATTGTATCATTTCCTCATTCAGTAATAATCAGTAATTCAGTATATAGTATATTGAAACTTTGTGTTGCTCAATCCTGAATTTCTCGTGCCTTGCCATGGACGCACCGTCACCTTTCCCAGAAAAAAAAGAGAAAAAAGTTGAGGTTTCTGTTTGCTTCCGTCATACCATGCATACGACATCAGATAGCCGCCATAGCCATAGAACAAAGCATGGAACTAACGGTAGAGAGAGTAGGCTCTTGAGATGTGGCCGTTACTGATCGATGTACTGATCTGCCACCTACGGGTGGGGTCGCCTACCGTACTGCCCGTCACTGACACATGGGGCCCGGGCCCATGCGTCAGTGGCGGTACTGCACCAGGCAGTACGGTAGGGGATCCGCTTCCGCCACCTACATGGCTACATGATACAACATCTATAGCCTATATCACTCAGTGCATGCAGTTCACTTTAATTTGATTGGTACCAAGACGATAGCAAAAGCGTACAAGCTATTGGCTCTAGATGTAGCCAATTAGATATACAAGTGTCATGCAACACAAGTTTGGGTTTAAACTTGGAGCCAATAGGGAATAAGATTGCTTGTGCAATGATTGCTTACTCCGTGGTTTTCTTGTGATTATCGCTTGATGTTCCAGGGGAAGATATACGCAAACGCAATATTAGGTGCAATCATGCAAACCTTTTCTCAAAAAAGCCTTTGCACTACATATTTTTCCATGTTCTAGTGACACGTAGAGGTTATTCTGTTCGAGGGATGAACTCATCCTAGATTGGAACGATACATCACATGTTTTCTGAAGAATTATAAATCACCTTATCTTCATCAAAATTAAAGATACCCTAGTAATTTCCATCACAAATCATCAACAATATTATCTTCAATCACGCAAAAGAAGAAGAATATAAAAACTTTTTTGGATTTTCTAGAATCAAATGGTCAACTCCATTATCCCCTCTGTTTTAAAATAATTTAAATTAAAAAATAATTTAGATTTAATTCTAAGTTATTCTCAAAAAAAAAATCTAAGGTATACTTGCTTTCTTAAGAATTTCAATTTAAGAACAGATGGGATATATTTCAATGAGTTTGGATATGTAATAGGACAAAGTTATTGAAAAGTTTTGTTCTCATCAAATTATTTTTGCAGCATCTACACAGTGGATAATTCTATGAACACCAGATCTGAAATTATGACAGAAAATGCCGATGCTGGGGGCCTGAGTATATAACCTACCTCTCCGTACACCAGTGGGGAGCAAGCAGCCCACAGACAGAGGCACCATGACGTCCATGGGGCCGGCCGATCTCTGCTGCCGGGCAGCTGAAAACTGGGAGCGGCCACTATTCCGTTCCAAAACTGAGGGCACCAGCACGAGTCGCCACCCCACCGTAAATAGAGCGCAGCAACTTGCCTCTGACTGTGTTGATACATAGCTTTTCCAATTTCCACGCGTACCATCAGGTCCAGTGCAGTGCGTACGGCCGCTCAATTTAATTCAACTACTTACAGCGTGTAGTTTACTGCCTGCTGTCAAAGTACTTACGTTTTGAAATTAGTCGTAACCCGGAGTGTTTCTGTACCTCCACAATGCATGGAGCGGTGATAACGATAGGCTTGACTTGTTATCTGTTGACGTGTGTCCCGGGCCCCTGGGGCAGCTTCACGTGCCGTGTAAAATTTACGAAAACGGTTGATTAGATGTTCTTTCAAGGCGGAATAGCCAACTTCGTCCCTGAAGTTTCACCGAAAGCTCAATTTGGTCCCTCAACTATCAAAGAGACCAGTTTCGTCCTTGAACTTTGCATTTTGGGATCATTTTCGTCCTTTATCCTACCTGGCAGTACACATCATCATGCCACCTCAGATCCGCCTCCTTCCATTAAGGAAATGTCTATTTTGCCCTCAACTATTTTTCTCAAGTTGTAATTGAGTCTTTTTTGCATGTGCACACTTCACATTTTTTTTACATGTTCGCACTTCACACTTTTTTCGCATGCTCCTATTTTCTAGTTGCACACTCTATATTAGAATAAAGCATAAATGTTCATTTTTATTTTGAACAAGTTGTGTGAACAGTTTTTCTTAAGTTGCTCTTTGGATTTGAGAAAACTCTTAATTGTGTTTCCAAGTATCAAATCTATTATACTGCAATATACATTTATACTTTAATCTGTAATTTGAAATAGAATTCACAACTAGAACTGAAATGCAAAAACATACAAAAAAAATGTGAAGTGCAAACATGCAAAAAAAAACTTAGCTATAGCTTGATAAAATTAGACAAGGGCAAAACAGACATTTTCTTAACAAATTGGAACCAGAGCTGAGGTGGCATGATGATTTGTACTGCCAGCTAGGATAAAGGACGAAAATGAACCCAAAATGCGAAGTTCAGGGACGAAATTGGTCACTTTGATAGTTGAGGGACCAAATTGAGCTTTTGGAGAAACTTCAAGGACGAAATTGAGTATTCCGCCTTCTTTCAACGAACCTGCTAATACTACCCTACTACAAGATTTTCTTTCTCCATACGTACTAAACTACCTGCCCACATGGTTTACATTGTTAACTTTGTGAAAAAAATTCTTATTTTTTGTGAGTATATCTTCTAAAAAAAGAGAGAAGTTTTGTGACTTGTGAGCATCCATTGATCCATCCCCGTCCATACACGTGTGCACGTACTCCCATCAACGCCAAAAAAATTACTGGCCGGCTCCGTTGCATGCGTAGATTCCTTCTGTTTCCCTAGTGAATAGCATAGCAGTGCCAAAAGGTGGAAACGGTAGGCATAGCCAGAGCCGGCCTTTGGCGCCTGGGTCCGTTGGGCACACATGGGTTTCGCCCCAAAACCACGTTCGCCGCCGATCGTTTGGGGTCCCTTCCGCTGCCTATAAATCCACGGCCTCCCCTGCATCATCCTCCATCTCACTCTGGCTATTCACAGCTTCCCAATTCCCCATCCACTTCAGAAATCTAGCTAGCTCTTTGCGTCGTACATCTCTAAGATAAAGATGGCCACTGTGAGCCGTGCTTCCCTGGACCAGAAGCTTGCCCTCGCCAAGCGCTGCTCGCGAGGTAGTCCATCAGACTGACACTTAGCTACGTCTTCATTTTGAATACACTCTCTGACGCTTGCGTGGCTGAATTGTATGGATGCAGAGGCAACCCTTGCTGGGGCTAAGGCAGCGGCCGTCGCAACCGTGGCTTCCGCGATTCCCACCGTAAGTAGTTCTTCACTTCTCTCGCCAAGTTACTTCCTCTGTAACCGAACAAAACATCTCACCGTTTTTGCTCTTTTGTTCATCAGCTGGCGAGCGTGCGGATGCTGCCATGGGCCAAGGCACACATCAACCCCACCGGACAGGCGCTCATCATCTCCACGGTTGCCGGGATGGCTTACTTCATCGCGGCGGATAAGAAGATCCTGTCACTCGCAAGAAGGCACTCGTTCGAGGAAGCACCCGACCACCTCAAGAACACGTCCTACCAGGGCACCGGCCGCCCCCACCCGTCTTTCTTCAACCCATGAGTCATGAGATATTTGCCAGAGCTACCTCTTGACCAATCGCACTGCTTCAGTTATTATTCAGTGCTGTCAACCTTCTCAAAAAACCTACCGTTCTCAAACCTGAAGCTGCTAAAAAGCTTCAGTTTACTGTTATGACCAATGTAATTATCTTTGTACTACTACTACTACTATTGAAGCTGATCAAAAGCTACTAGGGATTCGGAAACTTTGTACTACCGAAAACTTTGCTTACACAAACCTGAATTCCTGTGTTTTTTTTTCTTGTTCCAATCGAATCTTGGGATAACGCAAGCTCATGTCACATATCCGTATAGCTGATTCTACAAATAATAATCAAGCATAGTGCGATGATAATGAATTATCATGAAAAATAATTTCAATGGAATTTTTTCTGCACTTCTCTAGCGGTGTGTATTTTAAAATTAGTAACACTATAGCCCTGTTCGTTTCCTGCCCTCTAAAATTTAGCATCGTCACATCAAAGAGAATCTTACTATTTAGTAGTACTTTTATTAATTTAATAACAAAACCTATGTCACGACCCCCTCTAATTTGCGAGACGAATCTAATGATCCTAATTAATCTATGTTTTGCTACAGTGATGCTACAATAAACATCTTCTAATAACACCATAATTACCCTCGTTGGATTCGTCTCGTGAATTAGATAGGGGTCTGCAATTAGTTTTGATATTAGACTTTATTTAGTACTCCAAAATGATAAAATTCTCTTTGATTTGATCCCTCTAAAAATTATATACCTGGAAACGAACAGGGCCTATATAACACTTCAAGGCGGGCTAGATCCTGATGTATTGTTCTCGAACATGAAACTTTGTAGTATGCCTTTGAATTCAATTCATGGTGTCCGATATATTGTGGCATATGGTTATAGTCACAACCAGATTTCAATAAGGATACTAAGGGGTTGCTTCAATTACTATTTAATTATTAATTATGGTTCATTATAAATATCAAATATCTGATTATACAATTAAACATATCAAATTAGTTATAAATATGTCTTATTAATGTGTCAAATTATAAATTTGAAGTACAAATTCTATCAAATTAAAGTATTTATTACCCTTTAATTTAATATGGTATGACATATGATGGATGAATATGACATTTATGTACTTCAAATCATGATTTGACATATTAATAAGATATATCTATAACTAATTTGACATGTTTAAAAATATAATCAAAGATCTCATATTTCTATTGAACCATGATTAATAATTAGACTAGGCGGGCACATGCCCCCTATGCTCACAAAAGTCACTCTCGTTTGTCATTTGGTAATATATTTTGGCACATAGTTATAGTCACGAGATTTCAACAAGGATAATAAGGGGTTGCTTGGTTTCTCGCTTCTAAGAAACCTTATGATTTCTAGAAAGTAGATATGATTATTTAGCTCTGTTTTCATCAATCAAGTGGCTCGAATTCAGAATGATAAGATTGAATGGGGATATAGTTGGTTTTTGGTGACATATGCCAAATCTAGGTTAGAAAATGCCGAGCTATGGGGGCAAACAGAAGCCCACATGCAGATATGTCTGTCGTCTGTGGGGCCGATCGGACTCCATTGCGGTAGCTGAAAACTGGGCTCGACACTCCAAAATTCTGAATCCACCCTAAGAAAAATGGGGCCTCCATCTGTTCTTTTTTGGGTCTAAATTTTAAGCCTATCATATAAAAAATCTTATCATTTAGAAGTGCGAAATAAAATTTAATGATACAAGTAATTGTAGAAACCCTAGGCTAATTTGTGAGATAAATATAATAAGGATAATTAAGCCACAATTAATGAATGATTATTATAGCATCATTTAGCAAAATATAAATTAATTAGGTTCATTAGATTCATCTCGCACATTAGCACCCGCATGTCAAAAAAAAGTTGTTTCTAGATTGATCAAAATATTCATAAATGATAAGATTCTCTTTGATGTAACAGGGCTTTAATTTTAAGCCTCCTTGTGGAACGGAGAAAAAAAAAGGATTTTTGTAGAATTGAATTCCTTCCTGTGAGTCTTTGGAACACAAGATTGAATCACATCAAATCGTTCAAAATTTCTATGGAATACTTTTCTCCATGCAAGTTTTGGATGAAAATAAGCAAGAGGTCCAATCTTTTGTAAAATTCCATTTCTCTCTTTCCCGTGTTGCAACCAAACGATTGCTAGGAATTTTTTTCTGTGTTTCCAATTTTCATAATATTGCAATGGATGATGAACTCAACTACTGCATTTTTTCTATTCCTCTGTTTTCGAAATCGTGGATTCCAAAGGAGGTCTTAGCCGAGGAAACCAACACCGGAACCGAACAGACCCTAAGGGGAGAACATATCTAGTGCTCCCACCGAGTTAGGTGCTCCCGTGCTCCCACGATCAATTTGTACTATATAACATTTACGAAAAATTATAACAAAATATGTATGAATAGTTAATGTTATCTTCTATCGTCATGCTAAAGTATAGTTGCAACAAGTAATTGTGTAAGGCACAACAAAAAAGAGAAATCAACGTTTGAACAGTAGCGGGTTGCGGGTTCAATATGAACGACTTGCAACCCGCAATCGTTGAAGCTATTTTTCTTTTTTTTTTGTTGCGTCTTGTAGACAAATTTGTTGCATTTGAGACTTTGCATGATTTTAGATGACAATATACACTAAAAAATTATATTTTTGTTTGAATTTTTAAAAATTATATTTTACATTTTTTTTTATACCGAGAGCATGGGAGCACCTAAAAGGTGCTTGGAGCATCCGAGATGTTCTCGACCCTTAAGGGCACACACATTGGCCATTTCTGTCAATCTTTGACAGCTTTGTACCTTTCCCGCATATCGGGTATGTTCCATTGTACTTCCTCCGTCCCTAAATGTAGGGCTTTCTAGGATTCAAGCACCAAAATAGTCAATGTGTCAAAAGACTACCATACCCCTTTATTTTTACCTCCATCCACCCACCCATTAACTCTATCACCAACCCTAAAGTTTGTCCTATCTATAAAACGCCCTACATTTAGAGAATATTTCAAACTCCAAAACGCCCTGCATTTAGGGATAGAGGGAGTATGTGTATTTACTACGGTGCTGTTTAACCTGAGTACCGGGGCCACGTACTTATGCTACAAGTAACAGTGGATTTGGCTTATCGGGCTGTCGACGTGTGTCCGGCCGGCCGGAGCTTCGAGCACCGCGTGAAACCTGCACCGGCGGTTGATTATTTTATGACGGTTCGGTAGCACACGGATGTCGATCAAATCCAAGTAAAACCGGATGAGGATCTGAACGCATTACTGTAGAGGATCCGAACGCTAGTACTCCCTCTATCCCTAAATATAGGATGTTTTGGAGTTTGAATTTTTCCCTAAATGTAGAGCGTTTTGCGTATAAGACAAACTCCGGAGTTGGTGGGAGAGTTAATAGATGGGTGGATGAAGGTAAAAATAAAGGGTATAGTAGTCTTTTAACGCATTGACTAATTTCGCTTTTGAATGCTAGAAAGCCCTACATTTAGGGACGGAGGGAGTACTCGCCACACGCCAGTATGATTAGGTTACGATGAATCGACCATCCGGTAGTAATTTTGTCGGTGTTGTGAAACCGGCCGATAAGTAAATTTGTGTTTTGAAGGGATCGACGCTACTACTCGGATGGGCCTTGGATGATTTAGGAGAGCGTGGTTTATACTGGTTCGGGCAATCGAAGCCCTACGTCCGGCCCGAGGATTGTTCGTGTTTCGTCTTGTGAAAAGAGCTACAAAGGATGCGAGGGAGGAGGGTTGCTCCAAGCCTCTGCGTGCAATGCGCTCTAGGATGTGTGTACGATAAGTTCGATTAACCCGATCCGTGGGGTGTGTCTCCCTTCTTGCGTGTGCGTGGGGTCCCTTTTATAGTCCAAGGGCTAGGCCACTTACAGGTGGGGTCGTAGTTACCACATGTCGTCCCAAGCGGGGTCGGGCCGCCGTGCATTACCCCCGCTCGCATGCGGGCCGCTTTGGGCGCTCCGGCCGTGCGGCGTACGGCCGGCCTTGATTGGTAGCGCCGGAGTCAATGCCACGCTCGTCACCGTGGCAGCCGTCCCGTCGCATGGCGGTCTCCATCCGTCACTCCCGTTCATCATGGCTCCGGCAGAGATGGTGTTGGCGCCTCCGTCTTGTCGTCGAGCCGGGGTGTCGGCGACGCGTGAAGATGAGACAAGAGGAGCTGCGCCGATCTCACCCGATCCCCGTGGATTGGTGAGTTCCCGAGCGGAGTTACGGCGATCCCTGTTCACTCCGTGAGGCTTCATGAGGAAGCCATTTGCCCCCGAAGTCGGCGAGGCGGGGACCGCCGAGCCCGCCCGAGTCCCGGACGGGAGAGGCGAGGACCGCCGGGCCCGCCCCGAATCCCGAGTCGGGCGAGGCGGAAGTGGTGCACCCGCCCGACCCGGAGTCGGGCGAGGCGAGGCCGCGGGCCCGGCTTTCGTAGCCCTCACAGGCCCGAGGCGGACACCGTTGGTCGACCAGGACGGACATGTGCTATTGTCTCGTCAATCGCTGGCCTCCGTCCCGGCCACGTGCCATCATGGGCTTGGTAATGATCACGCCGCCTCGCAGCCTAAGCTGAGCGCTAGCGTGCGGCGCCGCGGAACGGGACAGAGGGTACTCGCGCCGGTCACATCACGTCCCGTTGGTGAGACGAGTTCCCGTGCGCCGCAATTGCGCCTACCGGCCCGCCGTAACTCCTCCCCCATCCGGTGGGTGAGGTCGCTTCTCCGCGAAGCAAAGGCAAACGCGGCAGGATTGCGGTCCCACCCGACGCCGAGCTCGGGCGAGGCGGAGATCGTGGGCCCGCCCGACCCGGGGCCCGGCGAGGCGGAGATTCATGGAACCACCCGCCCCGGGTCGGGCGAGGCGGAAGTCGTGGTCCTCGCCCGACTCGGGGCCGGGCGAGGCGAGGTTTCGGGCCCCACTTCTGTATCCTTTATGCGTACAAGACGGAGCTGTTAGCCAGGCTATTAAGTACCATGATTAGGGTTCCCTAATCTAGGTACCCGACAAATTTCTTGAACTCTCTCTGCATCGCACATGCACATGCGACATGCGGAAGCCCAAAACAATGTGGATTCCTTGCTCCTGGGGTGAATAGCACTGGGGAGTAGAGCTGCAAAAAGGTAGATCTCGCAGACAGAGGCAGAGGCGTGCACGAAGCGGATAGGAAAGCGTGTCTGAACCGTGCAATCGAGAAAGCAGATCGTATCGAGGAGGAGGTGAGCCGCACCTACCCTGCACGCAGCTCGGGCCACCGGGTCGGGTTGGGCGGCAGCGGCACACATGGGTTTCTGCCAAAACCAGGGTCGGCCTCGCGCCCGCGCCCGCCGGTTCTCCCCGTCCGCCGATCGTTTCGCGTCCGCGGCGCGCCCCATAAATTCACGCGCTCGCCTGCATCCTCCAACTCATCTCACACTCTCACTCTCACTGCCACGGTGCCACTCACCATTCGATCAACTCGCGTTCCTGTTTCTTCGCGCACCAAATCGTCATCGAGATGGCCTCTGCTGTGAGCTGCGCGTCACTTGAGCAGAAGCTCGCCCTCGCCAAGCGATGCTCGCGAGGTACATTCCAATAAAGTGGCCACGCTGCAGATCACCTCTGTGTTGGCAATGTTCCCAAGCAAGGTGGTTAATTTTCAGTACTGACGCTGTTCACTCGTTTCTGCAGAGGCGACCCTCGCAGGAGCAAAGGCAGCAGCTGTAGCGACCATCGCCTCCGCGATCCCCACCGTGAGTTCATCTATCTCCTCTCGAATTGCAACCGTAAATTGTCAAGTTGCAGAGATTAACTTGGTTCGTTTGGTTGATTCTGATCAGTTGGCAAGCGTGCGGATGCTGCCATGGGCGAAGGCCAACATCAACCCCACGGGCCAAGCCCTGATCATCTCCACGGTTGCCGGGATGGCCTACTTCATCGCTGCCGACAAGAAGATCCTGTCGCTGGCGAGAAGGCACTCGTTCGAGGGAGCCCCGGAGCACCTCAAGAACACATCCTTCCAGGGCGCCGGTCGTCCCCACCCGGCTTTCTTCAGGCCATAAGCAGGCATGAGGATCTATGTATACTGCTTGTAATTTACTACTATGTATGCTTATCATCTTAATTGTATCGCCCAATAAGTGTTTGCCCCTGCAGATCAGATAGCCAGTAGCCTGCTTGCTGGCTTAGCTTCTGCAGAGTGGCGTAGTCTAGCTGCTGGCCACCTTGAATATGTACTACTCTACTAGTATCATCAGTACTAGCATCGAGTAATGAAATTATAATATGGCACATAAATGAATGTGTTCGAGCATCATCTTGCTGATTTTGGAACCTCCAGATTAAAAACTAAAAAAATGGACAATTGCGCGGAACAGAACGAATAACTGAATGATGTGGCTGAGCATGATCTAGCACAAGGGAATTCTTCTAGTTGAGACATCCAAGAAATGGATGAAGTGTGACGGCCGATCGGTATGGATGCATATTTTAGTCTACCCGGAACTAAATCAAAGAAAGATATAACATTACTTTACCACAAGTTTTGGCCATATGCGAGTGAACATAGCAATTTTCTCAGCCAGTGAACTTTATCGATCGATCCATTTTTTTGTCCTTAAAAAATACAACACGGACCGGGATGCCTTCAAAAGTCCCAAAGCAAAGATATATGCGAAAAAAGGTAGCGGTTTAATCTGCACCGCACCGCTGATTGTTTTGAATAAATGCTGTATACATGCACATATTTTTAAAATTCAATTCCCTCAATCATGTGTGTATATGACCTATTGAAAGCGACTACTCCGTCGGCATACGAGTGCTCGAATTCTGCGGCAAACCGTAGCCGTATGTGCACTTAGATAACAATGTGGCCCACGCCGGCTCTCTGTTGTTAACCACATGAACGCATAAAGAACCAATGCTCAAACAATGAATACCAATGACAGTTAGCCAAAGGGTAGATGCAGTTAAATTTTGGACTCTTCACAGCATATAGTTTTGTCATGAAAAAGGAACACTAAGCAACAGTAGTACTAGATATTTTTGCGCATTGCACAAACTGAAAAAAATAATTCAAAGCTTAAAGGAATAAGTGCATATTTTTGTGCATTATAAAAATGCAAGAAATTGATCGGTACATAACGGTGCTCTGCATAGCAAAATACACTAAATAATTGAGCTGTTTTGTCCGAAAATACCCACCTCAAACATGCGTTGCATGGTTCGCTTGTTCGACACTTCCCTTGATGTAAAAACGAGCATGGACTTCAGGCACAGCCAGATGAAATTTCACCCGGACCTACAAGACAATGGAGAAAAGGAGTAGACGACCACCGGGACCTGTATCTCGAACGAATGGAGACAAGCTAGTAGAACGGAAAATTTGGAGCAACCCGCGGTGCAATGCGTGGTGTTCGATAATTGGACGTGGATTTCTAACGACTTGTCGCGTCGCTCTGGGACCAGACGAGACGAGTGCCGAGCTTCTCTGCCAATGGCTCCGTCGTTTGATGCACCGGAGAGACTAGTAGTACAAAGGAGGTTATCTAAAGGTAGAGTTTGTTGACTCTTATTTTATCCAACGGTTAGTACAAAAGTTCATGCTAACTTTAAATCAACTATACAAATGTCATCTCCTGTCAGTAATCTGTAAATGCTAAAAGACGGCTCTTGATGAAGAGATGAATCTTTAGTTTCTTCTCTCATTCTCTATCTTCCACAGATGATTCAATCCAACATAGACTAGCTCTTAGAGTCTAGGTGGAGCAAACTGGTAGCTCTAACAGAGACGTTTGTGGGAACTGTATGATAATGTCTCAGCTTCTGCTAAGATCTAACTCGTGAAGGATAGCTAATGATTCTGTCTCTACTCTCTTTTTCTCTTACAATATATAAGATAAGAGTATAATTTTCGATGGCAAATAAGAAATTTAATCTAAAATATACTCCATCTGTTATAGAATTCTAAGGTTTCAGATGGGCAATTTGAACTAAAAAAACTAGAAGTTATGTCGGAACAACTTCATTTCCAATGTGGAAAATCAGTTCCTAACTCTCTTGTCCCTATCTAAAAATCAATACAAGAGTTCATCCAGAAATTAATCACTACTTCAGTGAATATTGGAGTTTAGCTCTATATAAAGAGTTATCTTTCTAATTTGTACTCTTGGTCATATTTTTTTAGATAATGGAACAAAGGTTCCGGCCTCTACACCTTACAAGGTTCTCTTGGTCATATAGGATTTAATCCTACATGAACTAGCTTTTCTTTAGAGTTTTAGAGGCCCCAACTTAGAGGCTCCAGCTTAATTGCATTGCAACGGCAAGGTTCACAGTTATGTTTCACACCCCCACACATGAACTAGCTTAAAGATGGTTATTGGGGATAACCAATGAAATAGACAGACCCCTATCTGGAACCTCCTCTCAAGTGCAAACCACACCACAGAATCATCAGCTGGTGTCCACGGAAGGACACATGCCCCTGCTGTGGGCCCGTGCAAGACAAGCACTCCATGTCGTATTGCCACAAGGAAAACAAATGCACCGTATAGAAACAAGAAACCGTGGTCCCCACGAGAGGAGGACAGTGGACAGGCCTTCGTTTAACGCCGTTCAAAATGATGTCAAATGAATTGTGGCATGGCCGTTTCTTCCGAAAGCACGCCCGCCACTTGCCTGTTCGCACCCTCATCCGCCAACCGTTTCGTTTGGCGCCGCCTATAAATTCGCGGGTTAGTTTCACTGCCGCTCATCGGTGCCATTGCTGTGCCGGCTATACTACCCAGCTCATAGCCACTTGTCCATCAACTCGCGATCGTGTTTCATTCCAACAGAGCTTCACTTCAAAGACATGGCCACCGTGAGCCGTGCGTCGCTTGACCAGAACCTTGACCTCTCCAGGAGAGGTACGTACAAACAGCCAAATTGTACATACCAGAATCTTCATTCTGGCGGTATGTTTCCTCAATCCAGCTGGTTTTCAGTGTACTGATGTTTGTGCATTGCATCCACGTCCGATCCGCAGAGGTGACTCTCGCAGCAGCAAGAGCAAAGGCAGCAACTGTAGCGACCATCGCCTCCGCGATCCCACCCGTGAGTTTCCATCTCCTTTCATGTTGCAATCGAGTAGTAATAGCGTAGCAGAGGTCTGGCCATCTCCCTTGCCGCAGCCTGGCTGGCCATGACTGGAGCTCTGCTCCTGCCTATAGATAGAACGCACGCGTTGAGTACAGATTCTTCGTGTTCCGTTTCGTGTTCCGTTTTGAGCCCACTAGCACGTTGCTTGGGGATTGATGCTGCCATGGCGAAAGCAAACATCAACCACGCCGGCCAAAGCTCCACAGGTGCACACCTGCGGCATTCTATCTCAATGCAACCACCGTCAGAATCACCAGAACACAAGTCCTACATTTATTTACAGGGTAACAAAAACGCTTATATATACCATTACTGTTTGCAGTTGCTTGGATGGCCTGCTTCGTTGCCGCCGACGAGGAGAACCCATCTCCGGAGAGAAAGAACTCCGCCGAGGACGCCCCGGAGCAGCTCGAGAATGCCTCCTTCCAAGGCAGAGGCACCGGCCGTCCCTGCCACCGTCGCTACCCGGCTGTCTTCAGGCCTTGCACAAGACAGAAATATATATAAAGTGCTTCTAAGCTATTTTTACCTTCTTGTATCACGTAGGTTTAGTGCCAGAAGTATTGCCCATACCGATCAGATAGCTTGGAGCTAGCTCAGCTTCTATGGATGAGCGGCGTAGTCTACTGTTTACCTTCTTGTCACCCAGCTGAATATGTACTCTTTAATTAGCATTGAGTAATGAAAAATGACGGCACATATAAATTATTCCATTCGAGAAACGTATTATTGTTTTGCAAAAATCGGCTGGGGGTTGCTTGGCACCTAGTACAAATTAAATTAAATCTTACAAAGATAGACAGTTTTTGTGGAACTGAATGAGTGTCTCAATAATGATAAGGCTGAACATGATCTATCAGAGGAAAATTCTAATTCACACAACATAGAAATGGATGAAGCTAGACGGCAATATACATTGTGTTTAGACGACAATATACATGTACTGTAAATTATAATCAAGAAGATTCTAAAGGGAAATCCAGTATGATTGTAGCACACAGTAGTTTTTAGCATCGTCTTCGTACCTGGTGTTATACTCACCTTGAATCTTGATTGAGGGCTCTGTTCGTTTCCCTATCTAATTTTTAGAGGGGTCAAATCAAAGAGAATTTTATCATTTTGAGACTAAATAAAGTCTAATATCGAAACTAATTGCAGACCCCCTATCTAATTCACGAGACGAATCCAACGAGGGTAATTATAGTGTTATTAGAAGATGTTTATCGTAGCATCACCGTAACAAAACGTAGATTAATTAGGATCATTAGATTCGTCTCGTAAATTAGAGGGGAGGTCGCGACATAGGTTTTGTTATTAAATTAATAAAAAGTACTACTAAATAAGTAAGATTCTCTTTGATGCGACAAGTATCTAAATTTTAGAGTGTGAAACGAACGGGGCCTGAGAGAAAAAAAAGCAAAACTGACAGCTGTCTTCAAATTCCCAAAGCAAGATGCAAAAAGGGCGGCGCTTCAGTCTGTACTCCGTGCAGGGCTGACGGTTTCGAACGACCCGACGGTTGCATTTCAAAAAAAAAAAAAAACTTTTTTTTTTTCAAAATCATGTTGTCTCAGCAATTATTCATGATGGCAGCAGATTGAAAGCGAAATATGCGGCAAACAGTAGCCGTATGTGCACCTTAGATAACTTATCATCAAGTTGTGCCCCACACAAGGAATGATTAATAAAAAAAGCTGGTGGTATGGTATGATAGAATGCTTTTATTAAGGCAAGCGACAGAAACAGCTTTTCATGAAAAAATACTATAAGAAAACTAGCAGCGGGTCCATGTACACTCACAATAGTTGCGTGCCTAATCGAATAAACCTTTTTACTGTGAACATAAACCTTTGTCGTTTTTTGACTTAGTGTATTTAAAAGTTTTATTTCATCAATAATGCATGTATGACAGACAGACTGAACGCGACCACGAGTGCCTGAATTATTACGGCAAACGGTAGCCTTATGGGCAGTGGGCACCTCAGATAACTTATCATCAAGTTGTGGCCCACGCCAACTGATAGCCCGAGACTAATAGGCAAGTAAGCGAAAACCAGGTTTTAACGAAAAAGAAAAGGAAATGTAAAAGAGCGCAGTGCATATACTCACAACAATCGCGTTCGAGCCTTGTTTAGAGTTCACACAGCGATCTTTAGCTGCTCAGTCCAACTGTATTAATTGCAAGTCCGATAATTTACTTCAATGTTTTGCAAGCTGATCAAGGAAATAAAAACCGAGAGAATATTTAGCATGGTGTTAGTTGAGCCGATCGATCTGAACCAACGTTCGGTGACTGCCTGACGACTGGATCCAGCACAAGGACAATGCACCTAATAGTTTTCTTATTTTTCAGAAAAAATGTTGAAGTACGTGTTTGCGAGGCAGATGACGATCCTGCGTCTGTGTGAGCGACACTGGTCCGGAACGGCTTGACTGTACTACTTGATGCCATCGTACGCTGCGGTCATTCCAAGTGTCATGTAAACTGCGGCCGTGGGCGCATGCATGTGGACCACGATGGCAGGCGTTTAATTTTAGGCTGTTCGTTTCTCTGCGACTAAAGCTTAGCTTCTAAAATTCGGCTAAACTTTAAGACTTCTCGGAGGGCTAAAGTTTTGCCTCCTTTTAGCCTCTTCTTTCTCTCGTAGCCTAAAGATTAGTCCAAACTTTAGCCCTTCCGCTCGCTTCCTGTAGAGCTACAAGTTTAAGTCTAAAGTTTTAGTTTTAACCCTTTAACCCATAAAACGAACACCGCCTTAATCTTGTTTTACTAATCATCACACGCCGCTGAGCTCAAAGCGCTTTGGTGGTGGGAACCGATAAATGGATGGAGAAAGAGCTGCATCCATTCAGAGACATGCCTTTAATGCTTTACTTTTTTTTTCGGCCCCAATGATTTAATCAGACGTCATTCACTCATTCATGCGATCGGCAAAGCTGTTTTTTTTTTCGGGGACCGCTGGAGGTTTTCTCTGTTTGCTCTGTTACAGCATGGAACCACCAGCGCGGCAGTTTGCTCTGTTTGGCGGGGTGGGCCTGGAACAACGGGGAACAATGTAGGCGTTGAGAGAGTCTAGCCCATAGTATAATTTTGGCCCATAAACGGCCCAAGTGTTATGCCGCCGCTGGAGCCCAAGCCCAACGCGCGACCGAGAGAAAGCGAATGGGACAGGAGTACAGGACAAGGGATTCGCGGCGGCGTACACCA
>JAUNZO010004126.1:0-108335 GCA_031894775.1 Chloris gayana
ACACAAAATAAGGATTACTAGCAATATTTTGGAAAAGTTGACGGAAAATAAGGATCACTAGACATAGTTAGATAGGCATTCTAAGCAAGTTTTGTCCACAAAACTCATCTTGAATCCCTTGCTTTTGAGGAATCACTCACTGATTCGGGCGGTGCGTGCATGCCTTGGCTAAGAATAATAACACATGTCCAGGACGACCCCCGCGACAAGATTCCAAGTGCCTCCAATATAAAACCACCACCATACGCAACATTTTCACCACTCTCACGAAGATATGAAAACAACGAAAAGGAGAGAAAATGATAAGACACACATTGTGGGTCCTGTAGCTGTGGGATCCACAAGTCAACCAATAATGCATGACTGCAGGAGGATCACAATCCCTAGCCAAATAAAAGAATGTATCAATCAGTGGTGTACAAGTATGTTGCACAGTTTGCTTCATCTCTGCATGGCGGCATTTAGTAGTAGTTGCACACTTTGCTTCACCTCTCCTTGCCTTCCTCGTCGTCCATTGTCGTGACCACGGCCTCCCTCGCATATAGTAGTATGTCAGGTATGTGGGAGTATAGTTACATTGTTCAAGCCAAGGTCATGTTATTTCACTGTACATCGGTCTCGCAATAGGTATGTGGGAGTATAGTTACATTGTTCAAGCCAAGGTCATGTTATTTCACTGTACATCGGTTCAGGTCAGAGGTGGGCTCTATACTTGCTACACTCTATAGTTGCAGTAGTGTCAGCTTTAATTAGAGAGTGATTTTTGTGAGTATAGGGGCATATGTCCACCTTACTTTAATTATTAATTATAGTTCAATATAAATATTTAATCTCTGATTATACTATTCAACATGTCCAACTAGTTATAGGTATGTCTTATTAATGTGTCAAATCATAATATGAAGTACAAGAATGTTTCCCTGTGCTCAAATTATAATATCAAATTTCTGATTATATTATGATTAATAATTAAACTATGATAAGCACATGCCTCTATACTTATTGAAATATTTTCCTTTAATTATCACGTAGCATCCCAAGTGAGAAGTGAAGTTATGGTAATCATATGAAGTAGACTCATAAGGCCAGTCTCGGTGGAGAGTGTCATCGCACAGTTACCAAGAAAAAATTCTTAAGAACCGTGCTAGTGAAGGGTCATGGTGATGACACTCATCTCTCAGCTCATGACACTCCCTCTCTTCTCTTTCATGTCATGTCAGTAAATTTAATACTCATGACACTACCATGACACTCCCATTGAGATTGACCTAATAGTGTGCTTTGGCTTAGACTGTTTCACGGTTGGATATTGCTGAGTAGTGCTTTGGACGATTCATGTGGTTTAGTTGGATCCTGTTGTCTTGGTTTGACTTAATTAGTTCGTATTGATTTTTCTTCCAAAAAATAGTCATACTGATGTGTGATGATCTAATCTATTCTTCTAATCTATATATCTAATCTAAAACAATAAAAAAATGAGTTCCTGTGACCCATCTTCTTCTTCTATCTAAAATCTAAAACAAGAGTTCCTGTGACCCATCTACTCACCTAGAATATTCTATACCCACGAATCTAGAGCCTTGGATGAGGATATCATGCTAATCCGTGACCCTTGATTTGTTTTAGACCCATAAATGTTACATGTTACACCTGACCCAATTTTAAGCCAAATAGCTGCCTCAAGTTACGCCCCTCCCCCTCCACACCCCCCCGATCTTTTCTCACCTACTACAAACATACTCACCTGGGAACCAAGAGTCTCCTAACCCACAAATATACCCATGTATCCTTATTTTCTTTCACGCATGCAACGCCCGGTCTCTCTTGTTGATGCATCAATCTTGAAAGGAACGGAGGGAGCGAGGGTGCAGTGGCCATCATCGCCCTGGATGTCACGTGATAATGGCCATCGACGATCACGAAAAAGGGAAAACGTACGCCGCCTCGGCAGGAGCTCACGCCAAGCACGGTCACCGGAGCTGCCCGTTGTTTCGCCGTCGATATCTATTCCGCTTGGTCTAGTAAACCAAACGTATACTTGCTACTTTCCCATTTTCCCTTTGCGTGTTTGATTCGGTCGTGTTAATCGACAGTTGCCACCGATGTTGCAGCTAGAGGCGAGTGCGAGAACCTGAATCAATCCGACGCGACGAAGCACACTGTGATCTCTTGTTGTTGATCATTGTCTTCCGATTTGATTCGTTTATCTGCTGGCGATCACCTCGTCGATTCCTATTGCTATAGATTACGATCATTGCACGTCGACAAAGCTCCCCAACCCTGTAACCTCAAGACACACCTAGATTTAACGGCATGGAGCAAGCTCTCACGATTGACGGATGGCCTTTGAGTTTCAAAGATCATCGAGATGGGCATCTGTCGGTGAATCTCTGCAGCATGACGTTAAGGAATCGCCCCTGCCCCAGTATCAGCTGTTGTATGACGTTAAGGAATCGCCCCTGCCCCAGTATCAGCTGTTGTAAAATATTCCACCGTGCGGAGCGGCAGTCACATACAGGATCCAGTCCACATTAATTCAAACAGTTGATGTGTGTATCCACAATAAAATAAGTTCATTTTGTGCTGGTATCGTTTGTGCAAAAACATCCAGGTCTGGAATCACTGTTTTTTACTCACCCTTTTGATTAATTCCAGGAGTCGAACCAGATTATACACCTAAAATTAAGATTGCATTGTGCTACACTGTAGAGCAGTTTAGTTCTGTTACCCTTTTGATTCAAATTATTTTTTGCTCTATGCTAGGGGATGGAGAAGTTCGATACAGATATATGTCTCTGCTTCATCCAAAGTTGACTTATGCTGTGTTATCAAATCTGAATCTTTCCCTCATTCTTAATGCTATTCACGTCCACTTTGAAGCTTGTATTGAGGTATAAATGTTATTCTGAGTATCCTTATCATTTGTTTCCATCTTTAATTTTCTGTTTAGACAGTCATGTTTGATTTTGGGCTTTCTATTCTACCAAACTTGCCACATATCACTGATCAAGCATCTCATAGCGTGAGTACCAGAAATGACTTGGCTTAGAGCATTTCTAAGAGCTCCTAAGAAATTGACCCCAAAATCAAGTTTTTAATAGCAGCTCAAAACTTTGTTAGGGACAATTTTTCTGATCTTCTTCAACAATTCTTCCTAAAAATGGATCGATAAAGCTTTTAATTAGGCCACCTAAGAAATAGTGATCTCAAGGACAATTATGATCCATGTGCACTAAAAAGATTGATCGATAGTTCAATAGTAATAGTTTATCATTATTTTTTGCTAAATTACTTGACATACATGTTTTATTTGCAACAGGTGGTAGAGAAATACTTGGAGATGCGTCACCCACAATACATTTTGACTGAGATGGTAGTTAAGGAAAAACACAAATATTGTTGGCAAATAGCTTTTTAATTATAAGAATTATATATTTGCAGGCCATTAATTACCTTCCATTCATCCCATGTCCCATGTGCGATGATGCATCATTATATTGGTGAGAAGAAGCCCAGACGCCACCCCTTCCTGGACGATGAGGAACGCCACCATCATAGATTCGAAAATACCCCCTGCTGCACAGCTATCTTGGGGTGTGTTCATTTTTTGGGGTCTAAAATTTATAGCTGTCACATCAAAAAGAATCTTACTAATTAAGAGTACTAAATAAAATTTAATTATAAAATAAATTATAGGTCCGAGACTAATGTACGAGACAAATCTAATAAGGTTAATAAAGTCGCGATTAGAAGACGGTTACTGTAGCATCACTTTAGCAAAACATAGATTAATTAAGCTCATTAGATTCATCTAAAAATTAGCACTAATCTGTCAAAAGGGTTTTGTCATTAAATTGATCGAAATATCCATAAATAGTAAGATTCTCTTTGATGTGACAGTGCTAAATTTTAGAGGGCAGGAAACGAACGGGGCCTTGGCCTCCCACGTTCTCTTCCCACTCTCTTCCCCTCCCGGTTCAATAAATTTCCATCATTTTCCCCTGCTGGTTCAGGTACAATATCAAGAGCTACTACCTCTGATGCCAACATCGGGCTCAATCAGATAAGTCAAATCGAGAAAGCGACTAGACATACATGTCAGACTGGTCGACCCAAACATTGCTTCTGCCATCACGAACCGATCAGTGAACACAACTTATCCACCATATGCTATCCATAGTTCATCAGGTGAGTCAGTCACACCTTCCGGTCCTTGCCTGCTATTTCAGACCTATTTAAATTTGATTATTGTGCTTCGTGTGTGCGTTTTATGAAGGAATACAGGGATCGCATCATGTTGTAGTATAACACATGAAAAAGTATATTAGCTGGAGATCTATGGAACTCATGGACCAGCCTAGATAAAGAAGCTTTCACGTTCCACGACTAAGTCACACCAGCCTCCTTTTCCCCATCCAGAAATATGTTCTCTACTGAATAGGTGAGCTCTGAATTTCATTGTCATTTAATTAGTATATTGTCCTTGAATTGAGTTATAGACTTTGGATCATACTGACTCCGCTATTCCTGTTTGTTCTTCACTTTTATATCAAATTGTTGTAGTAAATAGTGTCCCTGTTATATATAGTGATCTTAAAGAGAAACGGTTCTTTTGTATCAATTGTGTATATATTTGCATGTCGGGGTGCTCAATGTCATGTTATTTTAAAAGCTCTGAATCCGTGTTTCAGTGGAGTTCCAAGATGTACATATTCATATAATGAAATGCATGGCATGAGCAGTAGTTAAAGATTATTTCTGTCGGTACCTTATTATTAAACATATGCAGTTTCCAGTTCTGATAGATTTTTCACCATATTTTCTGGATCATCCTTCACGACTACAAAAAATCTAAATGTTTTTGCCTCCCATTATGTTAGGTTTTCTCATGAATCAATTATCTAATTCCCAACATTTGTCGGTTTTCTTTTTTCTTCTTCTTTTTCTTTGCTGCAGGACATCGTTGTAAGCTCTATGTATGCATTTATGGTCACCCAGGTAACCTCTATGTATGCACTTCCTATTTTGAACTTCGAACAATTCATCAGACTTTTGGTACAATGCACAATGCTATATTTTGACAGGTTATAGGTCCACATAGTTTCTTGAATGTGTGATGGTACAAGATAACGAAAAATGTAACATTATTCAATATTTGACCTGCCATATTTATTCAAGTTATTTCGTCCCCTACTTTTTGTGCTTATTATTTCTTTTGCTTGGCATATGTACTCAAAATGATAGCTACAATGCTTTCTTTATATTTTTTTACCATAAGTGGAGAAATAATTTGTAAATGATGTAATATTTCTTTTTTGTTGTGTTAATGTACTTACTTTCAAAGTTTGGACTCTAGCTTTCTTTTTTTCTTCATTTCTGAAGTAACGTTTGTAACTCCCGCAGCAACGTGCGGGGTACCATCTAGTTTAATTAACATATGCTTCCGAGAAATATTTGATATCATTAAAGGCCATGTCTTACTCTCTCTTGGTTAAATTATCGGTTTATCGCACGAGGTACACGGCTTAATTTATGTGCACGCGCTGGGTTTTTAGATGTAGTGGCACATAGTTGTATTGGTCATGCACTCATGCTTATAATAAAACGGGTGTTCACTTATCTTTTGCTCTGCAGAGATTCTCGCTCAATGTCACTACCGTCAATGGATTTGAAACATTTTTGGTGAGCCTAAAAGCCCAAAGTACTCCTGAGCGTAGCACTAGAGTTAATCTTATCTTGAGCTGTGTTGATAAATATGAAGCTCATATGGTTGTGAACCAGGTGATTTGTAGGTATTGTGCCATTTAACCTTGCAATTTAGTGAGTGCATATTTGAAAATGGGTAGGCAGCATGGGCGTTAAAACTGTCTCGGTGAACTTGAATTAATTCAGGTCTTGTGCTCCTACTAGCATGTAAGTTCAAGCATTCTTTACATGGTAATATATGTCAGTATCTTATTTGATGTACTTTCTGCCTCGGTCCTATTTAAAATGGTAATATGTATGATGATAAAAATATGCATGTAACCGGTGCAAATATAATATTTCTGACAGTATTGTTTACATGATTTTATTGAGAAGCTTTCAGACGGTATACCATTGATGCAGGGTATGAGGTAAGTAACATTCTGTCTGTCCTACCAACTATTGATATGTTAGAATAGATGGGTTTCAATGTATATTGCCAGTTTTTAATCCAACTATATTTTTAGTCTGTATAATAAAACTGATGAGCCCATCACTTATCTTTTGCTCATAGTCCTACTAGGTTTTGTGGTCTCCAAAAATTTAAAGTTTGCTTTGTACGCAACTTGCAAGCTGTTTTATAAACATGTTGTAATAAGGTTGTGATTAAGGTTGTATGTGGAACTCTGCAAAAGGCCGGGAGAATTTTCTTCCATTATCTAAAAAACAATCTTTTGATGCGCAAGCTCCCGTGATGGTGTTGACATTATGTCATTACTAGCTGGTGAATTTGATATCCCATGACTTTAACCCGTGATGGTGTTGAAATTATGTCATTACTAGCTGGTGAATTTTGATATCCCATGACCTTAACCTGCGATTGAGATGGCATGTAATGATTCCTCCATAGTGGGTTGTATAACTAGAATATTTATATCGATTACTTGTGAACAATTATTAGTACTGATATGGTGATAGTGCAGCGTGTGATTGAAGTCACAATGAGCTTATATTCCTGATTGATTGACTAGACATTATAGCTAAACGAATATTTGCCAGTTTATTAAATCGATGAGTAACTGATGGCATCTTATATTCCCGAGTTTCATGTTCTGTACTTTTAGCTTGATTAATATGTATGCATTGTGAATAAAAACTATCCTGAAGTTTATTTAGTCATTGTGCTCTATGCTGAGATGTATTTGTGCATCGATTGTTTTAATGGGGGAATTTTTGGTGTAAATGAAATTTAGGTGCAATGGTGTAAATATGCAATTCCTCTTGTTTGATCGTGATATAAGACCATTGTTCCTTCTAAATATTTTGGACAAAGTCCAAATTACTTCCCTCAGGTATAGCCAAAGTCTAGATAACCCCAAAATTGTTGTTTGGTCCAGTTTACCCACCAAAATAGTTTATTTAGTTCAATTCACCCCTTAATTGAACTTATCTTTTTTGTTTCTCCATGCACAAGTGGGTGGGAAGGAAAGAGAAACGAATTCAATTTAAAACTTCAAGCATATTTTCTTCCAAATCATAACTCCGTTTTTTGAATCCGTTTGTATTACCGTGTTATTTAGAATTAATTCTACCAAATGAGACCCAACATGAATATTTTTTATTTTTTTAAAAAAAAGTTAAAATTTTGTCAATATTTTCTATGCACTGTATCAACATTTTGTTTATGGTGTTCAACATTGTTGAATGAGGACCATTAATAGCTCTGCGTGACCGCCAATAGAACCAGCTGCGTCAAAAGCTGATTTTAATATTTTCGCAAAACCATGTCAACATTTTCAAAAAACTACGTCAACATTTTACAAAAGAAATGTTGACTTAGTATATATAAAATGTTGAAACGGTATATAATTATTTCAAAAATATTGAAATTATATATCATTTTGTAAAATTAACTCTAAAGAACACGTAGTTCAAACGGATTCAAAAACAGATCCGCGGTTTGGGAGAAAAATGCATTTGAAGTTTAGAATTCAAACTCAATTAGTTTCCTCCCATCCCACATCAATAGAAAAGCACTATGTACCACCTCGGTTTCCCACCCAAACCAACCCGCAGCGCATTGTCGCCATTGGATCCCCTTTGGCACGTATCATAAAGTGATCTACCGAACGTTAACTTTAGACCGATCTACGTATAGGATTTTCCGTCTGCATAGGCCACGGTTGCGGATAGGCTACTGAAGCCCACTACCGAATCCCCCAACTCAAGCAACAATAAAATTATTTGGAGACGCAACTCGTCCACAGATCGACATGATGTGAAAAGTACACAAGTCTCATTCACGGAAGTCCACATCGATTAGAACGCTCCGAAGCCTCGGCAGCCTGGAGCTTTTAGCTCAAGAATATGAATGGAGATCATGTGCTAGTGTCCCAAGTTATATTTAGATCAGTCTCAGTGGGGGTTTCATCGACATTAAATGAGGTGCCACATAAGAAAAATAGATGATGTGGCATAACAATTAATATGACACTAGGCAAATGGGCTTCATAGGTATGAAACTTCATCAAAACTGCCATGAGCATAGTGTTTCATCGGACCAAAGCAATCTTAATGCAACATATAGATGTTAATTTAATGTTGTAACTTATTTATGAAATTGTGAGATAAAACTATGCATCAAGAGATAACTCTTCAAATCTGATATGGCACTCTTAGAAACTGTGAAATAAAACTATGCACTGAGACTAGCCTTAGAGCTAACTCTTAACGAAGAGCGCTAGCAGTCTCACTCCTATCTTTTCTCTTAAAATATTATATAATATATGCACACTTTCTAGAAACTACAAAAAAACACTTGTTTTGCCAATTTAAATTGAAAACTCGAACCTTAATGATCAAAACAAAAATGATAAAACATGCAGTTTGAGCAGTCTCAGTTTCACTTTCACCGGTTTACTAAGACCTATATGACCGGAAACATGAAAAGTTTCGTAAAACAAAGTAATATTATGAAGTAAATTGTGACATAACCTTTGCTAATTACTAGTTGATTATCCCGCGCGTTGCAGCGGGGCTAAAAGATATTAATTTTAGAATTATAATCTTGAACTAATAAGTAGTTAAGTGACTAAGAAAAATATAATCATATATGTCGGAGAAAGAATTCACGTTTATGTCTCACTTGAGTGTTGAATCTTCTATATACAGTTGTTCATTGGAAAGTAAAAGGCAATGGAATATTAAATAGTTGTAATGTATACATATAAGGAAATGATAGAGGAAAAACAATTTTGTATCAAATAGTTGTAATGTATACATATAAGGAAATGATAGAAGAAAAACAATTTTGTATTAATGCTAGAACACAAAAACTCTGTATAAAAGTGAATCAGATCAAGAACATAATAACACCCGTGATAGCGGTTTTATTAAGCTATTTTAAGCTGCAACATAACCCAAATAAATTTGATGGATAATAGAATGATGCGTATAGTCTAGACAGACCTTGAGGTAGAGCCAAACTGGTTCATTGTCCTATGACCTTAAAGAGATTTGAGAGGAAGCGCATTAATAAAACATTATAAAGACCAAGCATCGTGTAAGGCAACATGTTGTGTTATGTGCTCCAACACAACAGCTATAGCGATAAAAAAAATTATAATTACTTCTGCTAAGTAAGATGATGATCGTGTGGCTATAAATAGCCAAGAAAATCATATAAATGGTATTAATCTTTAAGACCTATTTTTTATCTAATGGTTGAAATTAATTGGGATGATGTGGCGCGACGTGGATTGAGAGAAATAGTCATTAAAGCCTCCTAGTGGGTTGCGTCTTTTATATATAAGTAGATTGCAATAGTAATAGGCACAAATGCACAATATACAATGCATCTAACTGTTGGTATTTTTTCGTTTTTATTTTTATTTATTCTTTTCTATAATTGTTTTACGTGTCAAATATATTTTTTCATCAAAGTTTTTCACTAGGTTGCTTTGTTATTAATGTAATTGGTGCTGCTTAAAACGGGTTCGTATCCTCTGCCTTACCATCTTCTATGGCAAACTTTGCCATACCCAATCCCTACTGCTCATCAAGGAACCAACGTTGGCCACAAGCCTTTTACTAATACCGGTTGCATGTCCATCTGCATGCTCATTAATTAATTACTCATTTGATAAAAGGTCGATCTAATCTGCGTTTCGAACTCATTTCAAGGCTTTGTTTCCAACGTTAAATGCAGTTGCTCATGCATTTCTTCAACGTATTGTCTTTTACGATGGTTCCAATTGCCAACGTTCTTATTGTTTGATATTTTTCAATGCCACAATTTGGTGTGGATTAAAAAAATAACAAGATAAAGAACCGAGGAAGAAGGAATCATGAAGATGCCGATGTATCGACTTGTGGTGGCAAAATTACAATATGCTCAATACTAGTTTTTTATTTCCACTATAATCTCCCTCCAAAACAAGTAAAAGCTTCCTTAATTAGGGAAACTGACAGGATATTCATGGCCAACACTCGATCCGTGATGAGTGGCAGCGATTTAGTATGGTAATTTTGTCATAGAAGGGTTAAAATAGAGGATACGAATCCGCTTAAAACATGGACACACATGGTCCGCTTATATGATATTATTTACTCTTTTATTTGGAGCATGTAATAACTACTAACAAGAGTGCCCCCCCTCCTCCCAACAGCAACAACACTAAGGATATTTCCTCTCCCATGTGCAGTTTAGGAACTAATTAAGACCATAGCTGCTTAGCAGGTCACGAAAAGTCAATTGATTATTACTCATGCGGTTTCACACTGTCACTCTCATCAGTGACTCAGCAGATCGCAACGCAAAGGTTAGAACACCTTCTCGAGGCCTAAAACTCTCCCTAAATTAAATAATAGGAGATTTAGTCTAAAAACTCATCTTCAACAGTCTCTTAAAATCATCCCTACATTTAGTTCCCTCCTAAAATCTCCTCACTTGTAGCTAGAAACTGGGGAAAAATCGGGTCCCACATCCTTCTATTTACAAGAGAATTAATGTTGTTGTGGCCCTAAATATTGATGTGGCACAATTAAAAGTATTCTTGATTATTTTTTAGGGGTGACTGTTGGAGGAGGGAAGAAAAATTACCCCTAACAATTTTTTGGGTGCTAATAAAAACATGTTTTAGGGGTCAATTTTTCAGAGAGCTTTTGGAGGTGCTCTAACAGGTGACTAAAACAGATGAACGCCCTGACATTGAAACCGATAGTGGATTAATCTTTGTAAATAATGAACTGATCTATTAACTTTTTTGTGAACTATCTTGGAAATTTATGTATTGCATATTTAGCATATGTGAATTATTAACTTTTTTGTTGTACTTCATGTGAGGTTTTGAGCTTCAGTGTTCTTTCTATATCGAACAACTTACATTTTCAACGGTATAGAGGTACAAACTCTATTTCTAGTGTGATGTGAATAATAAAAATATGGCACACATTATTATCTATCTTGAACCTAAACATGTCTATTGTTCTTGGGTTGCTTGATTCCTGGTATTACCTCGCCACACCACCAGGCGCGAAGCCAGAACGAAATGGTGTTCGTGTCAGCTTCATTACTGGCGGTGTCAACTTATTAAGGAACAACAACTTTGTGAAGGATTTGTGGAATTCTGTCGGTGTCAGCTCACACCTACGGCTCCACGTAGCTCCGCCCTTGCACTGTAGGTGACGGTGATTATGGGTGTTTTCTTTTTCTAGGGTCTAAACTTTAGAGCTGTCACATAAAAAAAATCTTACTATTTAGAAGTATTAAATAATATTTAATTATAAAATAAATTACATGTCCCTAGGCTAATTTACGAGACGAATCTAATGAGGTTAATTAAGTCATGATTAGAAGACGTTTATTATAGTATCACTTTAGCAAAACATAGATTAATTAATCTTATTAGATTCATCTCGAAAATTAGCATCAATCTGTTAAAAGGGTTTTGTCATTAAGTTGATCGAAATATTCATAAATAGTAAGATTCTTTTTGACGTGACAGCGCTAAATTTTAGAGAGCAGAAAACGAATATGGCCTATAAGTTGTTGGCTAGAAAATTTGAAACCAACATCTATTGTTTCTATAGCGTGCCAAAAGCTTTTATCTATAAACCAAATACCATCGAAATTTTTGCATTGTCACCTTAAGTTCAAGGTGGTGCACTGTGGTGAGGAACCAAACAGCTCCTTGTCCGGCCCCTCTTTAATTTTCTTGTCCAGTACCTACACTGTTGGGGATTCTTTTTTATTTGTGAGACACAAAAGTTGTTCCGTTTCGGTAAATATAAAGCCGATGCATTTTGAACCATAGGGTGTGTTTGGTTGGTTGGCTCCTCTTAGCCTGGCTGGTACATCTCAACCAGGCTGAGTTGAGCCTGGTTGTAGGGATGCAATTGCTCATGTTTGGTTGCATGACTCTACTGCACCAGGCTCTATCCAGATATTGATTGGTTGGTCGCAGAAGGTGAGTTCAATAATCTTGTACAAACAAAGTGAACTTACCCACTTACGCCTCTCATTTTTGCAGTTACGGAGTTACCTAAGAGAATATACAACTTATTGTTTTGAAGATTCTTTTCATGACCCAATAAACCCAATGCTATTTTTGAGAGTAGAACAAACACTGAATTAGTCTAATTAACCAATTCAGGTTTCGGTCGATGTCCTTGGAATAAACTGAAACAATGGAGAACAGTTTCATTTGACCCGTAAAGAGAGAAGATTAAATGCAGAAAATGGTACAAAAGCAAAGAAGAAAATAGTACAAGAAAACGGGCACCGGACTAGCTCCGCTAGTTTGCTCGATCGGATCCAACAATTAATGGGGATAGCAAGGGAAGACATGTGCTTTTACGAGCCTGTTCCGTACGCCTGAATCTGGCGAGGAAAATAGGAAGAACGGTCGGATTTCCGAATCCGGCGACGGTGGGCGAACTTCTTCGAGGCTCAATTGAGACCATGGCTGAAGGGGCCTAAAGCAGTAAGGCCCCTTTGTTTGCCCTCCGGATAATGGAATCCGGATTCTATAATCCAAAAGCTCAAACAAAGGGTTGGATTTTGATTCCGGATTCTATAATCCGAGCATTCGGATTCTATAATCCGACAATCCGGCAAGACCCGGATTTTGTTCGGATTATGGCACAAATATTTACTCGCTTTGCCATCGTGGCCCACTGTAAGTGACGGTAGTTGGATTGTGGAATCCGGACAAACAAACATTCCTCGATTTTAAGACTCAGATTCTTACAATACTAGATTCCACAATCTACAATCCATAATCTAAAATCCACAATCTAAAGTTGAAACAAAGGGGGCCTAAGTCCGCTTCTCCACCCCTTCCCTCACTGCCGCAGGATTTGAATGGACGCCGGCGAATCGAGCGGAAGAGTGGTGGAGACGAGCGAAGCCATGGAGTAAACGAGTAGTCGTCGAGGTCTCGAGGAGGAGGGGAGCGAATGGGCAGAGGCGAGCGTATCAAACCGGTTGTATACGTCGGGCCTGGCTCGCGAGAAACGCTCGATTTCTGCGTTTCCGCCGGGCCTGGCTCGAACGGTACAACTGCATGAGCGGAGCCTGGCCCAGTAGCTCAAACAGGTAACCAAACATTGAGAAGCTGCATCCGTCGGACCTGGCCAGAGCTTATACAGCCAACCAAACACACCTATATTGGGTAGGATCATTTGCCAACCAAACCCAGCGAAGCCGATTCGAGCTCTAGTGCCGAAACGTACGTGGCTAGTATTATCGCCAGATAGATCATCCAACGGACGGCTTTGATGCGGTTTAGTTGTTGTAACCCATCTGCTTTGACCGGTTGACCCAATCGATCCGGGGTTCTCTCTCTCTTCCTCCCCTGCCGCCCCTCTCGTTCTCGCGGTTACTCCCAATCCATCCAACGCGATTACTCCGAGCCGGCGCCGCCGTCTCCGACGCGTCGCCCCGGCGGCCTGCTCACCTGTAGCTGATCTCGTATTCGGTGCACAGAATCGAGGTAACCACTTGATTCCGAGGTGAAAGGTTGGATCTTGATACCGAAATTTAGGAGGCCTCTTCTGTGATTCGATTTGAGTTTTGTTACAACTTCTTCTCCAGAGTTGGATTGGAAATGGAGATTCAGTCGGTTCGCCCCATCGAGGTGCTGATGGAGAAGGTGCTCTCCGTGAACATCCTCTCCTCCGACTACTTCAAGGAGCTCTACAGATGCAAGACCTACCACGAGGTCGTCGACGAGATCTACAACCAGGTCGACCACGTCGAGCCGTGGATGACAGGAAACTGCCGCGGCCCCTCCAGCGCCTTCTGCCTCCTCTACAAACTCTTCACCATGAAGGTCACCGTCAACCAGATGCACGGGCTGCTCAAGCACCCGGACTCCCCGTACATTAGAGCTGTGAGTTCAATGGTGTCTTTCTGTTTCTGCGTTTCATGACCTACTACCGCGTACTGACTGCAGCTTAGCTAGAATTTAAATTGAATTTAGCTGAAAGTGAGACTCATTGTGTTTCATGACCTAGTACGGTGTACTGGCTGAATCATAACAAGAGTAAAAAAAGATTTAGCTGTGCATATGAGTTGACTGAAAATGAGGCTCATTGTGTTTTAGCAAAACTTTTTGGTTAGTATGTTGTGACTGAAAAGTGAGACATTGTGTTGTTTGCAAAACTTCTTCGAGTAGCAGGAAACACTCGGATCTTGATTGGTCTTATACACTTAGGTGGTTTAATCTCGATGGGACCAAAGAAACATACCTGTTTTCTTATGCCACCAGCTTATCTAGCATATCCATTTTTAAATCTATAAAAGGATGGATTTTGGCTCTCAGACAATAATATGGTTTATATTTCAGATTGGATTTCTCTACCTGCGATATGTTGCTGAACCAAAGACACTATGGACTTGGTATGGACCGTACATTAAAGATGATGAGGTATTATTCTTTCGCATAAGCCATTTGCTTCTGTTTCATTTGTTTGATGCTTAATTTAAGCTGAAAAAGAACAGCCTCTAGTTATGTACCTGTTCTAAACTCTCAAGTATTGAGCATTTTTTGCACTGTTTCCGCCTAAATATGTGATAAACTTCCCAAGATGACTGCAATTTCCTATGTGCGCCTGCTGTATGTTAAGGGCAATGCTTGTGGCTAACAAAAAGCAGTATGACTAAAAGCCTAAGTGGGAAATGAAAGATAGTATGTAAACCTGCTATTTGTTTTTCTATTCTAGAGATCAAAGAAAGAACAGGAGTTCAAAAACATGAAGAAAGGAACCCAGATGTTAATATGATGAAAATATGCAATCCGCAAGGCAAAATTGCTGGCTCCGTGCTAATCCGCATTTATTTAATAACACTTGCTTCTTTGAGACATAATGATGAGCCGATGTATATACCTACCGTGTTCTTGTGAAAATTTCTTTCTCTTGCTAAGCACAAACATGTCGATTTTGGATGTTTACTAGCCCAAAATATGTATGCTTCTTTATTGAGGAAATTAATAATCATGTTACAGTTTTCTCCAATAGATCATGTCTCACATCTAATATGCCTTACTCTTTCAGGAGTTTTCCCCTGGGTCAAATGGTAAAATGACTACAATGGGTGTTTATGTGCGTGATCTCCTCCTTGGTCAGGTATGTCTTCACCAATTTCTGTGTAGAATAGAAACAATACTGCAAAGCTGCTATTACAGTGTCCTTTAGTTATCCAACTACATTGAATGGATTACATTGTTAACATATTATTTGCTGAACCTAAGTGCAATTGATGTTTATTGAGTCACTCACCTGTTGACTTGGCATACTGAGGGGTGTGGAGTTGCTTTAAGAGGAGACAACATCTCTTCCGCCAGTAACAACAGTGTGTAAGGTTTGTCATGATGTGTTGCTCAGAAATTCTTTTTGTGTGTGTGTTTTCTTTGCTAGTGTGGCCTATTTTTTGACTGGTTTAAGGAGTCATTGCATGTGAAAAATGATATTTTCTTTCTTTTGGGATATTATTTTACACGAACTAATGCATGTTCATTGGACTTTCATACATGTTTGTCTCGTGTTTAGAGTTGCTACATTTTCTTTTTGGCAATATAATTTCCGATGGCAAATAAGGAATTTTGCCGATACAAAATGCTTTGCTGAAGTTTCATTCTCCTTGAAAAATGTGAAATGATTCCAATGTGTGATATATCTTACAGTTGGAAGTTGCTAAATGTGTTTGGGAGTGTTGGTAAAAAATTGCACAAACCCTAGTAGATTATAACTGTAAATGCTGCTTTTGCCTAGCTGTCTACACATTTTGTTCCCAGCCTTTTGTTCACGAGATATTTTAGTTGTAGAGTCCTTCAAATTTACCATTAACTAGGTACGGTCCGATAGTCCATATATTTGACTGCCATGCTAGTCAGGAGAAAAGGGGCAGCAAATTAAGGTGCTATTGTCTGGTGAGCTGTTATTTGCTGCTACTCTTGAGTCATTGTGTGATTCCACTTGCACTCTGTCTCCCAGCTGATATATTACGTTAATGATGTTTGATTCAGTTTTTGAAATGCAATGGTCAACAATTGACTGGATGCCTTTATTTTCCGCTATCTCAATTACTCATCGCATTTCACAACCAGATAGTTTCTTCACTAATTTTGTGTAGTAATGTTAGAGCTGCATACAACTACATTCGGGAATATAACAAGAGTGATCATTACGTACTAATGTCATCATTGTATTTGTCCACTGTTTTCTCTTGAGATACTATTTGAAAAGCTTCAACCTAGAATTATAAATTTTCACATATCTATCAAAACAGAACTATCAATCATAGTTTTTTTTATTTGCTTGCAGTACTACTTTGACAGTCTTCTTCCCCGAGTGCCTCTCCTAATTCTGCGACAAGTAACTGGCCATCTGGAGAAGTTGAAGCTTCCAACAAAGCAATCTGGGATGACAGGAGATTCTAATAGGCATGAGTCAAATGATACTGCCCGTAGGCCACCTTCCGTGAAAGCTTCTTTGTCTGTCTCATTTGGTCAGCGTGCTCCACACCGTGCATCCACAAGGGATTCGTCCCCAGTCCGAAGGACATTTACTTCTAAACGTGAAAGGGAAAGAAGTTCTGATGGTGCAAATGCGAGATCATCACCAAGGAAGCGCGAAAGTCAAGGTCATGACCGTGATCATGATTCTGAGAGGGACCGCTCAAACCGTGATCATGGCAGGTACTCTCGTGATCGTAGAGACCGGAATCATCATCGGTCCAGTTATTCAGATAGGGATGTTGAGAGGCAAGGCCGTGAAAGGAGGGACAGGGATTCTGACCGAAACATATGCTCAAGTGCCGCCAGGAGCAGGAGCAGGAGCAGGAGTCCCACCCGTAGAACTGAGAATGATAAACCACGCTCAAGCCCATTTGGCAAGGTACCAGAGCCATCCAACTTGGCAAGGCTCAAGGATCTCTATGGTGATGCAACAAACACAGCAAATGATGCCAGCGACGGTAGGGCACACAAGGACTCTGGAACCGAAGAGGTGATCAGACTGGGAGGTGCAAGGTGGAGGTGAATATTAATGAAACACCATGATATCACATCAACACCTATGTATTCTTGTAATAACATCAATACAGTGTTAGAGATGCAAGAAATGCTCAAATTCCCTCCCTTGATCTGTCATTCCATATACTCAGTTTAGAGATATCTGGACAGAGGCAAGCATTCATCCTAAAATTAAATGGCCTGAAGTCTTTGTAATTCCCTAAATGAATTAGTGGTACTGTGAATAAGCGATCTTGTCCTGTCTGTAGTTTGTTGTATGGTAAAAAGCTTTACTTAAAGTTCTTCCATGCACCATGCTTCGATGCTTTTCTACCCATGTTTGCTGGGGTAGAGACATCCGTTGTCTGATCTTCTAGTTCCGTCTTTGTTTGTTGATGCATCACACGAAGATAAGTGATTATTGCAGAGCCAACATGGTTATATTCATTGTAGTCTGAAACTGCCTGATGTACACTGTAGACACTTTGTGGTATAATCTACAGTTAAGGCATGTTGATACAAAGCAAACTGCTAAATGTTGATATAATGCGAATAGCTATAACCTGTGGGACAGAATCAACCGAAGCTTGACATGTCATGAGATGATAGCATCATGAACTTCTTTTGCAAAGCCACATAAGAATGTTGGTTACGCTTGCTACTTGTGATCCGTACAAACAATAGGGCTGAAAATTATCCAGCTGATCAAATTCTCCAAGCAGACAGGTCCTGAATCTTGATGTAGCGGATTCCAGATAGAAAAAATATATTTTAAGCACAAAAGGTCCTGCTGGCCAAACATTCTGGACAGCGCATAGTAACTCCCGTCCTGTTAAACCTCCTCGTTTTTTTTTTTGGATAACTTAAACGTCCTCGTTTCAACAAGTAGCAAGGGTGCGGGTACCTTTTCTCAAATATCCATCAGCCAAATGTGAATTGTGTACTAACTTACAAAGTGAGTGAGTGATACATATTCACTTCTGAAGTTTTTTTCTCGGAGTGTGCAAGTATGGACCAAGAATGGGTTTTGGTACAACCCATCCAGCTAGTACTATTGATTTTATTACAAAAAAATCTCAAGCTCAAATTTACAGTCAAGTATAATCGAACAGTATCATTTGTGCTTACTCACCAATATGCCAGGGGGTTAACAAATCACAAACCAAATATCCAGTTCGAACACTCTGCATTTTACTGTTCTGCATGGCACGAGGGCATAAGTTATTATCCCATTAGAATAATAAGTTGTATTACAGATGATAGACAGTTTAATCTAAAAACACAAATTGCTACGAATTTACCTGCTTTGTGGAAAATATTCTGCAGAAGGTGATCAACAGTTGCATTGTCAAAATTATTGTGAAATATCAGCGCTGCAGCATTGCTGGCCAAATGTCCGTACCATAGTACCACAATATCTTGCTGTGACGAAATACTAAGTCCAGCTATAACCAACTTCTTTGTCAGTGACAGTGCTTCTCATTTGATATCTCAAGTCACTGATCACATCCCATCTATTGGTTGATCCATTTACACTGATAAGATGTAGGTAAGGCATTTTCAACGAAGGATTGATGGAAATCAGTTGACTTGCTGCATGCTCTGCTAACCTATCATTGCCATTCAATCGGCAGCTACTCAACAGAGAAGTCCATATTGCTGTATCTGGTTCAAATGGCATTGACTTCACTAACTCTTCAGCCTCTTTAAGCATGCCTCTCCTACATAGTAGATCAACTATGCAAGCATAGTGCATTATATTTGGTGAAATTCCATAATTGCGTGTCATCACATTGAAGAAGTGTTTGGCTTCCTCCAAAAGGCTCATGTGATTACAAGCAGTAAGCACTGCAAGAAACGTTATGTCATCAGGATCAACTTTAGACTCTTTCATCTTCCCAAAAGCTTCAATAGCATTTTGACCAAGACTATTGAGTGCATATCCATGAATCATGGCATTCCAAGTCACTATATCTCGGGTACACATCTGATAAAAAATGGCTTGGGCAAAAATCATTTCACCACACTTGCAATACATGCTAATAAGTGAATTTTGAATAAGCAAATATGACACAAGTCCAAGCCTGGTAGATGTAGCATGAAACTGCTGGCCGTGGACCATCACAGAATGATGTGAAAAACAGCTGATAAGGCTGCAGAGAATTGAATCAGTTGGGCGTATATCTGACAGCAGCATTTCCTTGTACAGCTTACGCGCTTTGTCACTTAAACCATTTTGACAAAGCCCAGTAATTAAACAGCCCCAAGATACCACGTCACGTTCTGGAGATTCATTGAAGAGCTTGTATGCTTCAGCAACCTTACCTTGGTGAAGTAAACCAGCTATCATGACGTTATATGTGACAGCAGTCCTCCTATGCATCATCTGGAAAAGGGCCACTGCATCATCCAAATAGCCTCCTTTCACGTATCCAAAGAGCAAAGTTGTGCAGGACATTACATCCGCCTGAGGCATGTTGTAGAACACATCCCGTGCCTTATCAAGCATTCCGTTGTCTATAAAGCAAGCCATCAATGAAGTAGCCGCTTCCAGATTCTTTTCAGGCATCTTTGAGTACAGCTCAGTGGCATCCGCAATTCTTCCATCTTTTATGTAGGCATTGACCATCAAGTTCCATGAGATCTTGTCTCTCTGAAACATGGAATCAAAAAGTTTGCTAGCCTCATCTATCCTGCCTGCATGAAGATAACCAGATATGATGGCATTCCATGAACCAACATGCTTCCTGCCCATTTTATCAAACTCCAGCCTTGCCCTGTCGACATCTAACGATTTACAGTACATAGAGACTAATGAAGCCTCGATGATCTGGTCAAGCACAAATCCAGATTTCACTGCATAACCGTGAACGCACCTGCCTCCTCCAATACTATTCAAGCTAGCATAAGCATTAACAACCTTAACAAGAATGGCACTTGTTACTTCCTCACCATTCCTCATCAGAGTATTGAACAGTTCCGCTGCCTCTCTGAATCTTTCATGGTTGACAAAGCCTCCGATCATGACGCACCAGGATACGGAGTTCTTTGCAGGCATCAATTTGAACAGCTCATAGGCCTGGCCCATCTCATTCACCGTAACATACCCTTTGATCATCGCAGTCCAGGATACGATGTTGCGTTCTGGCATCCGATCAAACACCCTGCGGGCATCCTCCACCCGGCGGTTCATCACGAGGCCCGAGACGAGAGCGTTCCACATCGCCAGGTTTGGGCTGTGGAAGCCTTCGAACACCCTCTTCAGGTAACCACACGCCCCGCAGCTGGCGTACATCGTGAGCAGGGACGCGCCCACGAACACGTTCCCCGAGGATCCGGTCTTGAGAGCCAGCCCGTGGACGCACCTTCCCAGCTCCAGAGCCTCCATCCTCGCGCAGGCCGACAGCACGGTGGAGAACGAGGTGGGGTCCGGACGGAACCCGCCGCGACTCAGCTCGGCGAACGCTTCTGCTGCCTTTTCGTGTGACCCCGCCCTCGCGTGCGCGGCCATGAGGGAGTTCCAGGACACGACATCGCGCCGCGGCATTGCGTCGAACACCTCCCGCGCGGCGTCCAGCCTCCCCGCACGGAGGTGCTGGCCCATAAGCCTGTTGGCGGAGGTGACCTCGTCGCAGTCGCTGGACAGCGCGCTGCCATGGAGGCGGTCGCGAACGGCCTGGCTCGGCGCGGCGCCGCTCGCGCCACTCCGAGCGGCATCGCGGCGCCGCGCGTGGCGCATGCCAAAGCTGCTTGGTTGCTGTGATGGAGGAGGAAGAGTTATCGCGGGCGCGGGCGGGCTCGGGGCTCGCGCGCGGCCCAATGCAAAACACGCGGGCGCTGCTTGCCTCGTTTCTAGTGGGCCGGAGAAGGCCGAGATGCGGGAATTGTTAGGCAGCCGAGATACATGGGCCTGGCCCAGTTAGATGAGGACCTGGTGAGCCTGCCTGCTCGCTCTCGCAATTCGCAAACATGGAAAGAGATGATGGGATTGTCGGACGGAATTCACGGAAGCTTTCATGTAAGGCTCCTTAAAACTTGAATTCGTACGAAATTTAAAGCTTCCGGTACAAAAAACCGGTGGGAGTTCACGAAACATGGCCGGTCCTTGTGGCGAAAGCGAAAGCTCATGCAAGAACGGTTGGGCGCCCGAACCGACGGCACCGCGCGCCGCTGCTGCCGCGGCGGGGGACGACGACGTACGTCTCACGACTAAGTCACGAGCGCGTTGCTGGACTGGAACTGGAACTGGACCACGCACGCTAGCTAGCTAGATCGCGTTGATGGCGATGGGGACGCGCCGGTTTAAACTCGCCATTGATTCCCCTGCGACTGCGACGATCGGATCGGGCGGGCAGCAGGCACTGTTTGCCTCCTGCTGCTGGGCAGAGATGCCGCCGGCGATGGCGCATTCATGCGGTGCCAGACTGACAGATCACTTGTTCGACTTCGATGGGAATGGAGGCCTGCACGACTGCACATCCATGGATTGGATGGATGGATGGCAAGTGACTGGCCTGTCGCGCGGGCCCCACCCCAGCCGCACGGACGAAAAAATTAAGCGCACCAAATGCAGGCGGTTGGCTCGGTTCAGTCCTCCGTGATCCAGCTCGAGACAGTCATCAGCCTCCGCACCTACCGCCAGCTCAGCTCAGCTCTGCCCTTGGTGCTTGGCGCGTGAATTCGTACAACTCAGCTCGCACGAACGTCGTCGTATTCCGCGACGAACCCAACCAACGGGTTCGCAATCTGCGTGCTTGCGATCTCCGTCACCGAAAAGGAAAAGGGAGCAATGCCCGATACGTGACCTCCTTGTTCCCGCTATTTCGATCGGTCGATCCTGTTAACCGACGAAGCTTCCAATGCCTCGAACTCGAAATGGCCGTATGCGTCGCTTTCGTAGCGGCCTAGGTTTGCAAGCAAAACACCAAAGCGCTGCTGGCAAGTCACTGTATAACAGTTCAACCTTTCTTGCTGTAAAAATAATTGAAAAAAGAACACCCATGAAGGCTCAACAGCAACCTACTACAGGGCCGCATGTCTGGGACACCAGACAGACAGCAGATCTACGGCTACAGACAGTAAGAGCAGCCTACAGTGGACTGTTGGTCCTCCTGTTAGATGAATCAGGATCCAGGAATCAAAGCAGTAACACACTCCATGTCGGAAGCCTCCAGAACCACAAGGTTACAGTATAACCTTAACCCTCCAGAGTCAATTCTTTTTTTTTTCCATACTTCATCAATCATCACCCATATCCCAGAGTTGCGCTAATAGAGGAGAGCATGTGCGGAATGAAAGCGCACGAGGGTTGCGATTCATCAATCAATAATAAGATGATATAAGAATGTACAAATTAGGCTGTTACAATGGATTGCCTCCACACATACCCACAACCATGGCAATCTTGCTACATCATCATCATCCGGATCTTCTGTTTGACGTCAGTCAGACCCGGCATCCCTTTTTCGGCAATCAACATTACCACACAAACACATCCATGACCTGCCAGAAACCCTGGCGCGTTTCTCATCCCTTGAGAACCGTTCAGTGACCTCCACAATTCTTCTGTCGACGGAGAATCGTCACTCTTCATTTCCTCCCGAACCTCATGTGTGCGCGGGCGAGCTGACAATATACACACCGCACATAATACAGGTTGGGCGATGTGGCCATCCCTGACGCACCAATTTTTTTGCCTTAAACATTCCGTCCGTCCAGTGTTAGTATCTAAACATAGAACCTGCCTTTCATTGGAACCCGTCCTTATTGGGTCAACTTCAAGACCATTCATGCACTCTCAACAGGGAAAACCCCAAAGTCTCCCTCAGCCACAGGACGCTTGGGGCGCCATTCTGTGTGAGCCTTCACAATATCAGCCCCTGATTCCAGCTGAAGCAGGTGGTTACACTGGATGGTGGATCCGGGGTGGTCATCTTCACACTCATCTGACACGGTGGTAATTGACTGCAGCACACTGTCACGACCGCACTCCTTCCTGTAGTCCAGCGTCATGCTAGCAAGCTCATGTTTTTCCAGAATTGAAATAGGGGCACTCTGGAAAGGAAAAATGAAAAGGATTCAGGCATCTGATCACCTCCATGTACTTCACATGGCAAGTAGGGATCATTAGTCACACACACAAAATTGCACAAACTTGAACTGGCATGCATCATAGTGTGGTCACATGGTAAGTAGGGATCATTAGATACGACTAAAGAGGGCCCAAAGAAATTACCTCAAGGATCCACCCAATGTATTTCACATTGTTCACATGCTGGTTGACGTCAAGGTCACCCCACCTAGGCTGTTGTACATAACAGGCTTCCATGAGATCATACAACGAGAAGTGAGGCACGATGATATTTACGCAAGATATCCAACTTACAGTGAGCCCCTTTCTTATGAACTGCTTCGTTGGGTCAGTATCAATGTTGTTCCCTGGCTTAGCCAACTTCTCACTTTGCTCATCTGTTATGGCTGTGCGTTCATTGAAGTATGGACCTATCTCAGCTCTGACTTCATCTGGCATTTTTGAAAGCCTTCTAGTTTTATTATTCATCATCACCCAAACACTGAATACACACACCAAAAGGTAAGCACAATTAGCAAGCAGCCAAGCACAAAAGAAACTGCCAAGCACCATAACTCATAGATTGAATGCCTCGTCGAAGAATGAAAAATGAAATAAATACAAATAACAACGAAATCCAAACCTCGTAGCTCTCAAAATTGTACGTCCAGAATTGTAATCCCGAACATGCCAGTCTCGACGCATGCCATTTTTGCCAGCACCAGCTACCCATGTGTCCACTTGAACCATATCTCCCCTAAAATTAGGGCAGAATTTTATCAACTTTCAGCCCATAAATAATTTCAAAGACTATACCTGAATGCAAAACTGCCAATGTATTGAATAATCCTTTTCATGTAAAGAGGCAAATTTAAAAATTTTATAAGTGATCACATGAACAAATGAAAGTTTGTAGTAGCTACCGATTTAATGAGCACTTAAGATAGTTGCAGAAGGAAGATTAAAGACATGGTAGGATCAAGACAGACAAGTCAACCGATCTAGATCAAGGGCCTATTCTTTTAGCAGCCCATAAAACTTATTGCTCATGATGAAATCATTTATTACGCCAACTGATCTCTTGAGGTGTACAATCTGTCGGATCTTTATAATAAAACATCAAAGGAAGCATATTCGTACCAAAGAAATAAAGTCCCAATTCCATGTTCACCATGGACTTGTAATGGCTTAGAATTCTTAAAATAATCATTGTTATGCTTGGAATCCATTTTAAGATTTTGCACAGTGAAATTGTGCAGATGATAAGATAAGTGCTCAATAAACTTGCTCATCTGTGCAGACCAGTGAAACCAGCAACTTTGCATGGAGGTTGTTTTTTATTAAAAAAATACACGGAAGTTGTTTTCTAGCCTACCCCAACTTGCTTGGGACAAAACGCTATGTTGTTGTTGCTGTACACGGAAGTTGTTGTCTACATGTTTCTATACTTGCAAGGTCAACAACATTGCTTTGTGCAACTAATTTAACACTACAACATTATTCAGTTGTGTAACTGAGTGTACTCGAACAGAATCAAATAATTCCGTAAATAGCATAAAATTTTTGTTATGTCTCTAAATTTAGTTGAAAAATGTACCATGACGGGTATGTATCAACAAGAAGCTGAATTTTGCTGACAACCCAGATTAAGTTTCGCTTGCTCATCTCTGGTGTAGCACCAAAACCATCTCCAAGTAGGCCGGCTGTCTTCACGTGATTAAGAGCTGTTTCCTGGAAAAAATACGGAGAAACTGTAAGACTGGCAGAAGTACACCAGGAGTTAATTGAGAAAAATTAGGAACAGGATTGAAGTTTCATAGAATCATTACGTCACCTGTAAATGATTCATTAATGTCTCTATAGAGGCTGTACGATCCGCACCAATCTCATAGGATCGAATCAAGAAGTTCTGCCTAAATACCAGTCCATCCTGGATGATCCGACCAAATCCAAATGTATCCGCAAGCATGTCAGGCCTCTTGGGTTTCCAGTCAAGAAGTGTCCATTGCTTCTCTGCTGCCAGGAAAATGGTAGTGACAGCTGCAAGAAGCATGCTCCAGTCTGGCAGCTGATTGTAGAATGTCTTGGGAGTGCTGTAAGGTATTGACTCCTCTGTGTCCGTGCCCACGTTCTTGTGGTTAACCTTGGTGCCATTAACCTTGGGAAGGGCTTGTGCCTGCACCTTGACTTGCATGGCACCAGGAGGCGGGTTAGGCTTGGCGACGATACCACGAACACTCAAATTCTCCGGTAATTCACCAGTTGTGCTCTTGGAAGTTTTGGTCGATGCTGCTGGAGAAGACCCAGGTCCAGGGAAGAAGGCCGTGGCGGCTAATGACCCAGCCATGATTCAATAGTGCTTCAGTATTCAAACTACACTAGAAGCAGCAACCTGAAGAAATAAGGAACAGGAGAAAGCATCGTAAGAGAGTGTATTTGTATTACAAAAAAATAGAAAAGAAATTGTCGTAACGTTTCCATATTTAACTAAAAGGAAATATGAATGAAGGATCATCTAGAAAGCGATGGTTGCTCAGACATAAAGCCACCGGATCCAGGCATCCGACAGCTAAAAGGCGCTTCTTATTTAGAAAAGGAAGGCCACCATCAAGGAATTGTGAAACTATTTAAGCCTGTATGAATCAATTCAATTAGGTAGATACGACATATTCCCCAACCGAAAACATTTCAACCTAGGCCAAGACCACATTTTTTTGTGATAAAGAAACGCCTCCAGCCTTTTCATCTGATATGATGTACAGAAAATGAAAAACTGAAGCAGTCCAGAGGAGGACCGACACCCTCATCGCTCTCCGGCCCCCAGGTCTGCCCGGCATTGGTGGCATCGCTGCCTGCCTGCCGCTTGTCGTTGCAGAAAGAAGTACTAGGAAATGAAATTTCTATCCCCATCCCATCGCCATCCCCGTCCCCATCCCCGTGCAGGGATCCAGCCTAAATGCCAACAACAAAACGAAGGAAGCATTACGGGATTTGGGATCTCACCTGCAGGAGGATGGCGCCAACCGAAAGCAGCAGAGTTCGGGCCGCACGAGACGGAGCCGCTGGTAGATGCTTGGGTGAGGACGCGACCAGATCGCGAGGAACTCACCGCGCACGCCTCGAGAACAAGAAATGTGCCTCAATCACGCCCTCCGCCCCTGCGCTCCGTGTTCCCTGGCCTCCGCCGCCTCCTCGCTCGCGGTGCTGGAGGCTGGAGCGGATTAGATACGGGCGGATTAGACTTGTGGCCTCCGCTCCTCGGCCTCGCCACCTCACAAGAGAGAGAGACAGGCAGAGAAAAGACGAGTTTTTTTCCCTGCGAGGTGTCCACGAAGCAGAGCCGTTAGCGGCCGCCGGGTATATATACACGCGGGTACGGCCCACGGAGTTCGTATGTGTACTGGTATACGACCCGCGGAAAAGACGGGATTACCCCTACGTTTTGGTCAGTCCTGTGCGGCACAGGTGGGCCCGACCGCGGTCGTTTTTGTTTCTTCCTCGTGTTGTCCGATGGTTCTACACACCAACCACAAGGCAAATGAAATTAGTGGACGTTATTAAGAGGATGAAAAGTGATGTGTTTCTTCAACAAGCCAAATAAATCGTCTTCTGGCATTTATCGTTGACGTAAAAGATGCAGGCACACGTATGCCTTAGCCACTCGTTTGTCACTTTCTATTTGAAAGGTGAAAAAGACTCTACGTCTGACCCAATGTTGTTCTTGGATGGTCATTGAACTTGCCAAACATTGTTGAAATACTACACGCTTTCATGTTGTAAGGAGCCTTAGAATGAAAATTAAACAAGAATAATGGTAGTAGAAGAACATCTAATAATATTTACATATTTACATGACATTAAACGTACATGTTTCCATGTCACCATTTATCGCTCACCTAGAACTATGTAATTAAAGAAGTTTGGAAAGAGGAGACATACAGTGGTTTTTCAATAAACGAATACACAATTCCTCTATCGCCAGTGATTATTAAAGAGGAAGCTAAAGAAAGGAATGATGCATACCACTTTGCATTAGTACAATGTGCATTACGGAGAGGACTGCATTTTCCACACAAATCATCAATTAGGCAGCACCGTATTCATGTTCGACACGTCTTTAATTTGCTACTTGTCAGCCATCTTTTCTATAACATGGGGTAGTCTAAGAGCATACTCGCTCTTTCAATGCTTGAAACATCAAATCAAAGACAGAGAAGCATTCGTGCTTCGTTTTTATGTCTGCCTACAGTCTTGACACCACCGATGCTCAAAAACAAAAGGGCACGTCAAACTGACCTGCAATGACACAGAAAGTAGAGGGAGAAATTCCATTCATCCTCGTGCTTCTACATTCATTCGTCGATGCCCGTTTTTTTCTGCTTCAAGCTGCAATGGTGGGCATCGATGCCTGGATGAAAAAGATGGAAAGAAACGGTTTGAAGCACCGCCCACTCTCTGGGTGCTCTAATTAATCATAAGTTGTTGCAATTCTTTTGACACTTGTTTGCGGAATGTAGAATTTGAGAAACGAGAATTTTAGCGAGGTAGTCGAGAACAATCTTGTGCTCTCGCGTGCATTCAAGTTCGATCACTATTCTTCCTTCTACATGCATATAATCTGTAACCATCAAGTTTTCTCCTGTTTTACAAAAACCAAAATGCGATCCGGTCATTCACTATACTCAGTGGCCCGTGGATGGAGTATATGTACACATCGCGTGCCGGTCGCAGTCGAGAACCTTTTCTCGCAGGATGGTGCCATCCAGGTGCGACTTATTAGGCGCTGACATGTGGGCGTGATCGTTCGCTACGTGCACACCTCACAAGTGTCGTCAAACTGCTCTGGTCGAAGGAGGAACTGTGAACCGTGACGGTCGTGAACAGTGACGGCGCGAGCACGCAGAGGCAGAATCCAGGCGCCGGACTACGGCTGGCCGCGGATTGGCGTCGTCGTCCGAGATGGCAGGCGGCGCCGTGAGATCTTGACCTTTGATGAGGCCCACCCGACGCTGACAGTTCCGGACTCGCGTGAAGGGGAAGGGCAGTTTGGGAAGAAGCGGTAGCTTCCAGAACCAACCGCCTTTTTCCTTTGATTTTGTTTTGTTCGGGGGACGACGGAGGACCAGACGGGATCGGCCTGGCTCCGGCAGGTGGCCACGTGCGGTGCCCCGGCTTTCAGCTCAGATCAGGCGCAACAACTCGTACCAACCTCTTCCTCTCCCTCACCTTCACCTTCCTTCCAGACCCTCAAGCTGCTTTTCGGGCCTGCTTGCATCCATCATCCATTATCCATCCACGCACACGTCAAGCTGCTGGACGAAACAACACACAGCAATGCAATGCAATGCAATTCCGTTGTGCATGAACGTATCGCACGCAGGATCTGAAAAATGTGCCGGGGATTGGAGTTCGTGGCTCCGCGCACCGCCACGCACGGCACCAAGAGTCAAAATCCATGCTTTTTGGGTGCTTCAGACGAGATAACCATGCATCCCTGTCGACGAACGAACAACACAACGATGCGACGGCGCCGTGGTACGTACGTGTCTCCTGGGTTATTTCGTCGTCGTCACGACAACTCTGCCGATCGACGCCGTCAGGTCCTTCCGCGCCTCGATACCTTCGAAGCGGGGAACGACAAACACGACGACGCGCCCTAGCTTGTCCCAACACTAAAAGATCGAGCCGGTTCATCATTATTCGTTCGTTCGTTCGGGCCATGCATCGATCGGAACCAATTTTAATTAAGAATCGTTGAAAAGCCCTGCGCCAACACTGTATGCATATGCCTTTCTCTTTTTTCTACGCGCACGTCGTCGTTGAACTTGAAGTCTCCTCCTCCGCCATTATATTATTGCTGTCTTTCTATGGAAACAACGAGGCCAACAAGTACAGCGGCGACTTGTTGGCGGACGACGGAAATAAAGAGCGTCCTCCTCCACGATCTAGGAGAGCATGCGTTGGATCATATATTAATGGTTTGGCGGAAATCATATCATATGGTCGTCCTAGACGATCGATCGATCAGTCCAAGTAGGAGTGCTGGAACTTTGTTACGGCTCGATCGGGTTCCTCTAAGTTGACGCGGTAAGAAATGGTGTACGACACGGTCAAGACTGGTATATGTGGCTGCTCGATCGACTATTGGTCGTCAACGCTGCTGTCAATACACTCTCTGAATCTATGATTACAGCCTTTTGTATATTATTATGCCTGCTCTCATCACACTTTGATGCGATTCGCACATATCTAAAAGACCAGGCATGCATATGATTGTGCGGTGTATTGTTGTCTGAACACTGATATCTGTAGTAGTTGGCACTTGGCAGATAGTAGTAGTAGCTATACAGGCGGTGATAACGATCACACTGCGCCAACTAAAAGAGACATGCCAATAAAAATAACATTCACCACAGATCAAGAATTAATGGTGAGCTACGAATCGAACTCCTCGTTCCTGATAATGAGACGGACTAATCAACAAGCAGCCCTTGCATAAAGTAGTTTTGTTAGTCGTTGCGCCACACGTTCCCTGGTTCGAGCTAATTAACAAAGCCGCGTGCTGTGGGCATGCACATACCGGAAGAAATATTCTATGCAGTACGACTGCAAATGGGCTGTTATGCAGCACCGTCCTGATTTCCGTCACCTGTCGAGTCCCACCGATCCATCTGCCTGAGCCGCCTGATTCTGCATCGGCTCAGCGACTCCAACGCAACAGAACAAAGCTGATTCATTTGAGCCTACTACCAAAATACCGAACTGCATGCTGCGGGTCTCACCGCGTCGATCGGCTTTACTAGTAAATTTTTTTTCGAAAATCACTTTACTAGTAATTTGGCTGTGCGAGAGATGATCATGCAACTCTCTATCACCACACCGGAGATTCGATCTCCTACTTGCTCTCGGCACATGGTATAGCATAGCTGTATACGTGTACACTTCTTGCTCCTCCTTTACCACCAACACTCACCGTCCGATAGGGACCGGAATCATCGTCGTAGAATATCTCATTTGCAGGAAATAAAGAGCGCATCTCTCCCTAGGTTAGGTCGATCGGGCATACCAATGAAGGACGCTTAGCACTAAACGTCTCTGTTTGCCGCTACTACGACTTTAATTTGGTGGTCATGTGTGCGGTCGGTTGTCATGGGGATTGGAAGCCACACCGGTGCCAAGGCGGCGTTGGAGAGAGCTAGAGGAAAAATAAGAGCGGCTCCACCATAATGACAAGGCTGGACCCTTGTTCAGAGAGACAAGAAAATGGTAATATCGCTTCAGACAAGACGATACTAATAAAGTAACAAGGGCTTAATTGGGTGATGGGAAACGAACATTGCTCACTGTCACTGGCTTCAGCACTTCCGAGGAGCACAGCTTTGTCTGCTTCCGAGATTCGTCAGTCGTGAGCATCGTGCAGGCGTGCGTGTGCACACTGCAGAGAGATACCGACCGACCGACCACAATAGCGAGGAGAAAAGGAGATTTTTTTTCTTCTTGTTAGCAGAAGGAGCATACATGCATTTGTCATTTGTGCGCGCGCTGCGGAATCGGCCCGGCTCGAAGATCCAATAGAGCCCATCCCATCGTTTCTTTATAACGGGCCATATTTCACTTGAGGCCTTCCAGAGGCCCACATGCGTGTCAGAGAGAAGGCAGCCAGCCCATCCCAGATCATCAGGCACCTGGGCTCCACTAGAAGGCCCACGAGAGAGAGGCCCTCAACTCCGGACAAGTCTGCGGAGGGCCAACGGCCCGCGGTTTCCGTTGCTTACTGCTGCAGGCCCAGTCGCCGCGTCGAGTCGTGCAGTCTCTGCACCGTTTGCATGTGCCGTGCTCCGTTCGTCTCGTGGCACGAACTCGACGATGCATATACTGACACGCACATTGTCTCCCAAAAAAAAAATACTGACACGCACAAAATCAAAATCGTGATCATTCCTTTCCTTGTTGCGAGCACCGCGTAAGCTTTGGTGTTCCACGCTCGGTTGCGTACATAGAGCTAACTGCATACTAATTCAGTAATTCACCACTACTGGTGCCACCGTTTTCTTCCCATGGTTCCCACTTGGCACCAAAGTTTAGACACCTTCCACCCGATGCGTCATCTCCACTGCCAATTGTAGCATTCCTTGGCAGCTATTTCTGCTACTAGTTTTTGCATTGCATACTATGCTAGTACTACTAAAGTTATGGCGCCGTGCGATGCTATACTACTGCACCGATATCTATTGTACCATTTGCACAAACTTTTGACTGTTGACACAGGTTTGACGACAGTGCCACGTCAGTCAAAATTGGATCCTGAACTCCACGTACAATGCTGCTGACCGGTCGCGGTCAGCAACGGAAAATCCAAGCAAGGAAATGGGACGTGAGCAGAGGCCACAGGCCAGCCTGCCGTTCCAGTTCTAGATATATACGCAGCCTCGCTCGTGTTTTACTGTAGTAATTTGCAAAAATTCATTAGTCTTTATCTCCTCCCTTCTCTTAGCCACTAAGCGAAACGTATCTCAACTGCACGAATCGCAACGAAGAAAAAACGCACGCGCAAATTATCTACTCTGCCCATCGGTCGGTGTAGCTTTCACCCGGAGCCTCATACACTTAACTGGTCTTCTCGTGTACTGGAAATTCCATGCCATCTGATAGTGCACAGGTGTCACAAAGTCCACGCAGCAAAATAAAATTGTGGGTATATCAGAGAAAGGACTGCAAATATTCAGGATTATTACTATATGAATGTAGAAGGATACTTGGACATTTATTCTGGCCTTATGTGCAGTCAGTCTCTACTTCTCTGTCAAGCCTTGATCTTGTCCAAGATATCGCAACATTTATTATTTCCACCGTATCAAAGCTTGCATCGCATTGCATGGGTGCTGGTGTGAACGAACGAATCCTCCTCAGGGTTCCTGGTATCCGATATCAGGCCAAGATACCTCATGATCAATGCTCTAATCTTGTCCAGGCATATCCTTGATATCCCAAAGTGAGGATACACGGATACGCAACCCACTAATTTTGGCAAAACTCCAGTGTTAGGTGAAACTGAAAAGCTGGACTATACTACGAATGCAGAGCATTCTCTTCGTTGCCGAATTGAAATTGTTACAGGCATCAGTGTCCTGCACTGAGAATGATGTTTGATTTGACCAGATCGCGTGGAATCATTTCCAAAGCGAAGATAAACAGATGTCCGCGTCGAAATCTTCGGTTCGAAGTAAGCTATAATAAATAGTCATGGATAGACGCTGCATGCCCAAGTAGATATTATGCAATTTATTTATTTTGGAGAAGCCGAGGTGATACACTGTCATTGACAATTGGTGGCCTCTCTGCTCTCCCTATAAATACATCCGTTGCTATGCACAAGCAAGGCAGAGCAGAACTGCAGCGAGTAGCAGCAACGCTTGGTTAGAAGAGAAGAGAAGAGAAGAGAAGAGAAAAGAAGAGCAGAGAAGAAGCGAGGAGCAGGATGTACAACGCGCCGCCGCCGCCGCAGGACATGTCCTACTACGGCCACTGCCAGAAGCGCCACGAGGAGAAGGGCTGCCTCTACGGATGGTGAGACAATACATGCAACTCTTAGTTCTCTACTGTTCAGTTCAGTGATTATGATTCTTCCATGCACATAATAAGTAGGAGTACTACTATACTGGATCTGAAACTGTTTGTTCATCAAATGTACCTGCGTCCATCTACCACTCTGCTACGTCGTTTGGATTCGTAAATCCATTAGTTAATTGATTAGATACTTTTAGCGTCATCATTGTTCAGATCAGATGCCTCCTTTTGTTCTGACGAAGCGTGATGCGTTGCTGCCGAATTCCACACCAATACCCAACAGATAGAGAGTTGCGCTAGGCATGATTAGTGGAGAGGCAAGTTGGATTGAAGGATCTTGTTCCTAATTAAAGCACGCGCCACCATCCACCACACACCTTACATCCGTACCGCCTTCAACTCACAGGACGCGCATGAAGAATCCATTTGCCGTTGCTTTGCGGTCGTTGGTGGTTTGGAGCGTTGGACTGTTTTCTCGACTTTTTCCAGCCTAAATCAGAGCCTAGCTAGTGTTTCATGAGAGGTCAGTGAAATTATCTCGACGGAATTATTCCAAAAGGGACACAAACAAGGACTAGGACTGCACTCTACTAGCACTAGTTCGTCGAGAACTTTTTCCATGAATGTTTCATAGGATTTGAAACGTTTCATTTCGTGCATTTTCAAACGGGGTCTACTCTTACAGTCCATGTACACCATGAAACTAGGCGGTTGTGTGTTTCAAAAAAGAGAAAAATTGCGCAGAAATTTCACAAAGAGCGCTGGCAGGTGGGGCTTCCGAATCCTACGGTCAAAACCCTGCAGCTGCTTTCCCCTTCCTAGTCTATAAATGCTATCCACTCCTGCCATTGCTGCGAGCCACAGGAGAGGAGATCACAACAGACGAAACCTCTGTCCTTCACCAACCCTTCCTCACCAGCCAGAGCCAGCTAGAATCACGAGCCAAGATGTATAACGCTCCAACGGCGCAGGAGATGTCCTACTTCGACCATGTCCAGAGGCGCCATGAGGAGAAGGGCTGCCTCTACGCATGGTGAGGGTTCCGTTTCGGTTTCAGATATTTATTCTCTGTTCGATCCAGGAACAAACATGGGAGGACACTCTGGTAGTCTCGTCAGTTCGGTTCAAATTACCATGGCCAACTTGTTGCAGCTGACTGATCCCTTTTTTTTGTTTTTGGTTCGACCTGGTGTTTTTGTTGGATTTCTCGGCATCCTGACCTGCGGGTTGCTCTTCATGAAATTATCTGCAGATTGATAGGGAGCTACTATATGTTGTACACGACTAGAGATGATTACGAATTAATCATCAGTGATTTTTTAACTAAAGATGTTAGCCTTGATTGACTCTTGCCCATCTCTGATGTCATAATTGATTTCTTGAATTCACTTGTGAATTTCTCAAATTGACAGAAACAAGATCAAAGCTAGTAATTGCATACGTAAAAGATAAACATGCTAGCAAAACCTGATCAAATTGCTCAGAAACCACTATGCTCTTACATCAGCTGGTCTTTCGTTGCTCCATTGGTTCTGCACATGTAACCGCTTTGAACGATGATGCCATGGCCTCTCCTGAAGTTTTATTCCTGTTGTCATTTTGATTCTTCTACTGACAGTGTGCTTTTGTGCAACTTATGGCAGCATCTTCACTGCTCTGTGCTGCTTCTGCTGCTACGAGACCTGCGAGTGCTGCCTCGACTGCCTCTGCTGCTGCTGCAACTAGGGCCAGCTGCCATGTGAAGCAGCAACAGAAATGGAGATGAAGATGGAGGTCGGGCTCCGTCTCTTACCCGAGAGATTCAGTAGCCTATTTACTTAGTTTGGTTGTGCAGAAATAATTAAAGCAATCGTGTTCTGAACAAATGATTATCGTATTGTAATCATGGTATGCATTGGCCGCAGATATTAGCATCAGATTCGGGTTTATGAAAATGACAGATTCCTTCAGCTAATCTATCATTACTTGTTCCATGCGTGCGATTTTCCCTTTTACCTAACGTTGAATAAGAAAATTACTTACGATCGTTGAGTTCAAATTTCAAAGTTTAGTAAACGTCCTTTGAATCGGAGACTGTTTGGTAACGAGCGCGATACCCATTGTTCCATGTCTCAACTCTCAATTATACTTTAGTGCTAACATACAGCTGTTGCCTGTTGGTGCACCAGATAGATCTTCACTGCCGCCGCTGTGGCCTGCGGCAGGTTGAGCAGGTTAACCTGCCGCACCAATCAGCTTGGGAACAGATCAATATTTTTGCAGTTGGTGCAACAACTTATAGAATAGAGGACAATGCAAAACCAACGCTTACGATGTTAAGGTATCCTGTATGTGCTATGAAGTAGCGAAGTTTGCCGTAACCGTTTGCAGAAACTGTCGTGGTTGCGAAGCCCAAGCTACCATCAAGGGGACCATTTGAGAATCTGGAAAAGGGCGACTAGGCCTGCACAATGATGGTGGATGCAGGTTCATAGCGTCCTAGTTAAGTATCGGATACGTAAGAGTGAGCGAAAGTGACAAAAGGCTGGACATACCGTTCGTTCATAGCGTGTTTGGACGTGCGTGTGAGTTGTACAACCTATACTTTTTGAAAGGTAGAAAATTGGAAAATAGAATCAAGCGCTAGGCTTGTAAAAATTGGAATTGGAAGCATTTGCTCTGTCAATTGCCTGATCTGAACGGCACCTCGTACGGTCGTACCAAATTGATCACATATAATTTTTCAAAGATCAATCGGGTACCGTCATGATGCTCTCTTTCCCTTGGAACCGGGTGACTGCCTGACTGGAAGGCAGATAACCTTACTGCTAAATCTGTTGCTGGCTACTGTTTACCGTCCTGAAAAAACCACCATCAGGCAGGTCACAAGGTGAATCATACATTCGTACTGAAACTTTATAGTGTTCTATGTGCAAAACTAAGAGTAGTGATACAATCATAACAGATCAAACACTACTGATGTCAAGGTTTGGATTCTGAAGATCTACCTTATTTTTCAGCTTAATATTCAAATTAACAGTGTTTGAAATGTGCCCAAAGATCTTCCGACGATCTAAATTATCAAAATTCCTCAACCAGTACAACAGTAATCTTACCAAAATCCAACACAAATGGATGATGGCATGATTAAGTCATGAAACTTGAAGTTAAACCTGTCCTAAAAACTCTTAACCTGTTCTAAAACCTCTACGAGCTCTTGCTCTGAAGCCTGATCATCTACAGAGAGTGTCAATGTTCTAAGCAGAAGGTGGATCATTGCCCATCCCTCATATGCTACTTGATCCTTTGTGTAAAGCTGCTTTTCTGCATACTTGATATTTCCTTTTTATAACTATGCATATCTTGATGTTGATTCCATCACAGAAATAGTCTTCACCAATTTAAGCATACTGACTTTGTCATGTATATGACATCAGGTGGAATCCAATAAGTTTATCTTATGCAGTCTTAAAACTCTCAGCTTCAAGTAGGATTTGACCCAACATTTTCACAGGAAGCCTGTTCGATAGATGCAAACAAGGGATCAAATTATTTGGCAGCTACAAATAGAAGATACTGAAAAAAATCTATATGTGGTGACAAAGGGAACACAATAAGACTATCAGGCATCTTCAGTATTACTGAACAATTTATGCTAACATATAATGGACATGGGAACATTGCATGAACTGGCTCATCTTAGGATTTTTTTTTGGGGCTTCATTTAGTTTCTGCCAAAATGAGTGTTTTAACAATATAATCTTTTTCAAAACAGATATGGTGTTTTAAATGTGTCAAATACAGCTTCGAGCTGCCAAAGTCTCACTTCAATGACGAGCACCTTGGTCAGCTCTCACCACCAAAAACTTAATTAAAATAAAACAAGAAAATTTTGCATTAATCTAGATACTTATTGATTGTATCGGTCGAACCTACTATTGATTATACATGCGAATTAATCTAGATACTTAGCATTCTATATTCTCATATAGCAGCTTTTCATGAAACTCTTTGCTACTGCTTGAGAAAGAAGACTATGTAATTTATCAATGCTCTGCTTTGAATGTTCCCATTACTGCTACTATGGAAAAAGTATATCCACAAATTAAATGAATGACACCCCTCTGTATACATACATATGTGAGTAAGCTGCACACATGCCAAGTGCAATGTTTCCTAAATTCTTACCTCATCATGATAACCAGGTTGTATCCGTTTGTCATGCCACAGGGATAGTTGGCTCACCAAGATTCACAAAAGACTCAGCACGCATCATGCGTAGAGTGACAGTGTGCCAAGAAACCAGATGATCTATAAAATTTGTGATATATGTTCGCCTATCATCCTGCAAGGTTGAAAAGGAAGCATCAAGAATGATTTTTAGAAAATTATCGCTAATATCCAATCTTTAGTACATAATATGCACAGAAAGAAAGAGCTAGGGCTCACCTTATAGTCTAAGTAGTATGCATGCTGAACAGAAAAGAAGAAATATCAGTATTTGGTGCAAAATAGGATATATAAACTTAAGAGTCAATGTCCTTACCTCCCACAAGTCTAGGCTGATGATTGGCTGCAAGAAGAGAATATGTGATGTCATTGCAAAGTTTATACTGAAAACGTTAAACATTTTGTGAAAAGGGTCAAGAAAACATACAATATCACCAAGAGCAAGTGGTGAAATGGCATTTCGTGTATGAACTACTGCAAGTTTTCTCTCAGTTCTCTTCACTGCAGAAGACAAAAATTAAGAATATACATGTAGAGATGCAGCATAGATAGAAATCAGGAACTTGAATCACTAGTGGCTGTACTTCAGGGGAACTGGACTACTTACAGACAAGCCAAACCCAACCAGATCCCAACAGTTGCAAAGCTGAGCGAATAAACTCATCCCTGAAATTAGTAAACGAGCCAAAATCCTTCTCAATTTGCTGCAGCACACCTCCTCAGGTGTCCCACCACCTTCTGGTTGCATTGATTCCCAGAAGAAGTGATGGTTCCAGACCTGGATATCAGAAGATAGGATTTTGGAATAACAATAAGCATCCTACTGGTGTGTTCATTTTATTTAAGAAATACGTGATGGGGAGAAAATAGCATATACATGTAAGTTCAATCAAACGATGCATGATCAACAAATTACCTGTGCTGCATTATTATACTCAGGCAATGGATTACCATTGTTGTACGCTTCTTTTATGAGCTCCTCCAGAGTATGTCCGTAGAGAGGGCTGGTAGCCAACTGCTTATTCAGGCCATCCACATAATCTTGATGGTGCTTACCCCAGTGAAGTTGAACTGTCCTCCTGCTCATATAAGGTTCCAAAGCATCCTGAACATCACACCACAAAATTGGCATTGGCCTTTGATGACATATATGATTCCAAGGTAAAACAATTGACACCCTGTTTGATTATAGCACGAGAATCTGTTGAAATTGGCATTAACAACAGCTGATTGCACATACCAGTTTATATGGCGGAGTAGTGAGACCATAATACAAAACGACTTTCGAAAATCTTCGAGTCACACCACCCTGCTTTTGTACGCTCTGCAATGCAAACTCTGAAACACTTTAGTGCATCCAAATATGCAACCAAAAGATTACTGTTATAACAAAACTGGAAATATTTGTATGTATAAGTATAACTTCCTTTTGCTAGTCATGAGCATTAATAGGGGAAAAATTATTCAGGAAAATATGAGTGACTCGTTTGTCTAAAGAGACAATATTATCAACTAAAGAAGTCGATAAGTTGAATGTGAGCCTCACGCTCTCACACACACTCCAATTCCCACGGGCAATAGCTCGAGCAACAAGCATGCGAGCTAACAACCACCATGTCCACAAAATGAATCTACAAAATCTCATCCCGAAGAAACATACCCTAGCGTTACATGAGTTCACGCATTGCTCTTACTTACATGCATAAGTGAGGAGAAAGAACAACAACAATCCGGCATGGTTGGACCATGCAGGAGGGAGATGAAGAAAAATATTAGAACATGTGTTCCGGGGGCTCACCGAGCGAAGACGACGTTGCTGAGGCTGGAAACCGGAAGACGGAGAGGGGATGAGGCGGAGGTGCAGAGCGGACGCGGAAGCCGCCATTTCTCTCTTCCCTACTGCGCCTGCCCGCGCTATCCAATCCACCCGCGGAGGCGCAGCAGAGGCTGCGTTTTAGTTTTCACCCGCAAAGCCAGGTCCTGAGTAAATAAAAGTTAGTAAAGGGGCCTCATCGTAACATGTCCATTGGCCGCATGCTTCCGCCCGACAATTTTCCCGCGGGGAACGGGCTCCGCGGGCCCGTCCCGATTGAAGCGGGGCGAGGATCCGATAAGAAGCGGGACGGAGATGGGATCCAATTTTTCCCGTGGGGATCCGATGAGGACTCGAAACATTGTAGCCCACGTAAAACATTGCAGCTCAAGCCCATTTTAGTATTAGAAGATCCTATATAAATAGTGGAACTCCAAACCCTAAATCCTATAGCTCTTCACTCCACTCCCCAGCTCTGGTCGCAATCGACTCCTCCCGACTCTCATGTCCGGTGACTCCCGTCCTCCAGTCCTCTGTCATTCCACCACCACTTGGAGCTACAGAGCTGAGCATGCATCTCCGTCGCCGCCAGCAGCCACCACGTGAAGGAGGAAGGACTGCGACCCCCTACTCTTCCCCAACACGCGCGAGCGGTCAGACGGGCCTGAGCCGGCAGTGCAACCGCGCACACACAAGTTCCTCCTCCTCTCCAATAGATGCATGATCCCCGCGGGGGCCCGATAGAGAACGGAGATTCAACGAGGATGGGGATGAGGATGGGGATTGATTTTCTCCCGTTAACTTAACGGGGCGGGGAACGGGGATGGGGCAAAGTTTAACGGGGCGGAGATGAGGCTCTTTCCCGTAGGAATTATCCCCGTTGACAGGCGGACGCATGCTCTCTCTGCTCTGCTGGTTATCCAGTTTTTTTTTCTCACAATAGGCATCTCGAGTTCTCGACTCGCGCAGCAATTTTCGCAGATGAGCGTCACCACAGTGTCCGCACTAACTGAGCCGACGTGGAGGCATCATTACGGGGCAGGATTAATCGATTAGGGCTCCCAAAAAATGATTAAATTTCTGTTTGGATTAGCCCCTCTGTCATGTCGTCAGTACAGCGCGACACTCCGCATCCTCCCAAATCGGAACTGAAGTAGGAGTCCTCCCAAATTGGAGCTGAGCTAGGAGCTTGAGGCGCATCCGGTTCCGTCGCCGGCGGTCCCGCGTGCTGGGAGGAAGCGGCGCCGGCATCTGCCGGATTGAGGAGCTGGGGAGAGTCGATTTGAGGTATCTGTTGTCTTTTTGTGTTCCTCTCTTTTTTGTTGGTATGTAAAGAAATTCATGTATCTCAAGCGGGTGATCAATTTGCCGGTTTTAGGGAATCTGGTAACGTCCATCATGGACATGGCGCTTCTGCGCGCTCCAACTGCCCGCCATTTAGTTTACGAGGAATGTGCTCCTCTGCACCCCAGAAGTTACCATTACCATGCTCTTTGGCATGTGAGACGCAATCCGACAGATTTCAGACCAGGACCAGGACTGGTTTCTTCTACGACATTAAGGGTATGCTCCTTCACGAGTTGCAAATGGACTTTCGGGTTTCTTATGTTTAGCTTCAGAAAACATACAGCATCAGAGATGTACATTTATGCGTAGAGGAAATGTTAACATCTATAATATAATCTGATAGTGCTACTCTTCTTGCACAGGGGTTGAATCATCGAGTGGCTGCATTGCCTGATGTTGATGATTTTTTCTGGGAGAAGGATCCCACCCCAATTCTGGACACGATTGACGCACCTATTCATTTGAAGAATCTATCTAGTAAGGTCGTCAGAGTTGTACTGTTTAGGCTTCCTTTCACATTATATGCAACTGAGAAAATTTTGACACTTGCACACCGCTAAAACAGGAGCTGAAGCAGTTATCTAATGAAGTTCGATCAGAAATATCCTTCATCATGTCGAGAAAATGTCAGCCATCTGGTCCTGGTCGTTCAGTTGTGGAGTTGACAATTGCCATACACTATGTGTTCAATGCCCCAATGGATAAGATATTATGGGATGCTGGTCAGCTGGTAAGACAGCTTTGTCAATTTCAATTGGCTAAATATCTTAATTTGTGCAAATTTTGCTGTCTTCATTCTAATCTTCCATCATTTTTTGCTCAATAATTTTCTCTCAACAGGCATATGCACACAAGATTCTTACAGGAAGGCGTTCCCTTTTTCATACTATTAAACAAAAAAATGGCCTTTCTGGTTTCACTTCTCGTTTTGAGAGCGAGTATGATCCCTTCGGTGCTGGACATGGATGCAATAGTCTTTCTGCTGGCCTTGGTACTGCCTCTTTGATTCATTTAGGTCTTTCATGTTAAATAACATCAATTTTGTTGTGAGGTCTGTTTCTCATGTGATTCATTTAGGTCTTACACAATGCTTGACAGTTAGTTTCTTACTTATGCTCATTTGTATACTTGATTTGGGCTCTGAATCCATTGTATACAGCACAAAGAGATGAAAAGAGCAGAGAATTTGATATAAATTATCCCCACTTCTCTCAGTTCACATTATTTATTTACGTGCAAAGATTGGCATTGAACCGCATGAAACCCTGAAAACAAGAAATGTTTCCAGTAGACAGATTTAGCATCACAAAAGTCACACAACCTAATAAATCCAAGGCATGTTTAGTAATTTCCTAATTTTTGCTTGTTTCATATCATCCTTTCTTAAATTTTTCGTTTGCTTTTTATAGCTTCATAATTACTTCTTACCAGGGATGGCGGTTGCTAGGGATATAAATGGAAGGAAAAATCGAATAGTTGCAGTTATAAACAATTGGACAACCATGGCTGGTCAGGTATACGAGGCAATGGGTCATGCTGGTTTCCTGGATTCTAACATGGTAGTTATTCTAAATGACAGCTGTCACACCTTGCTTCCTAAAGCAGATGGCCGGCAAAAGATGTCGGTCAATGCCTTTTCAAGTGCTCTCAGCAAGGTTCAATCTAGCAAAGGCTTTAGGCGGTTTAGGGAGGCTGCAAAGGTAATGCTTATTAAGAATGTGTTGTGGAATACTGTATGAGGCATTTCCACATCTACGTAGTTGTGTTTCTCCAATTTCTGTCCTTGTAGAACTTAAACGTTGTCCATGTTCCTTCTTCATCGTCGATTTGTGGTGTAGCCATGTTCTATCTGATAGCTCTGTTTTGATATTTCAATTTCTTTTTCTAGGGACTTACTAAATGGTTTGGCAAAGGGATGCATGAATTTGCAGCAAAAGTTGATGAGTATGCTCGCGGTATGATAGGTCCTCATGGAGCAACTCTGTTTGAAGAGCTCGGGTTATATTATATTGGTCCAATTGATGGGCATAACATTGATGATCTGATCTGTGTACTTAAGGAGGTCGCAACTCTAGATTCAACTGGTCCAGTACTCGTACATGTAATTACTGGGACTGAAAATGATTCTAGTAGCAGTATTAAGAGTGACATCATTCAGAATGAGGAAGGTTTGTGATTTTGACCACTATCAATATTTGTACAATTCTAGGATAATGTGTTAGCTATATGAATCTTTAATTGATTATTTTGTTTTAACTGACCACCAGGGCCTTCAAGCTCAAGTCATGATCTTCTTAAATTTTTGGAAAGCGGACTTTCTAGAACATATAATGACTGTTTTGTAGAAGCACTAACAGCAGAAGCTGAGAATGACAAACGAATCGTGGTAGTTCATGGTGGTATGGGAATGGATCGATCACTCCGTTTATTCCAGTCCAGATTCCCAGACAGATTTTTTGACTTGGGCATTGCTGAGCAACATGCTGTAACCTTTTCTGCTGGTTTGGCCTGTGGAGGTTTAAAGCCTTTCTGCATAATTCCATCAACATTTCTTCAGCGGGCATATGATCAGGTGCCAACACATAGTGTTGCTAAATTTGTTTTGCCATAAGCTTTAATCCACTAAATCTGCAAGGCCGATTTACTCTTATGTATATCACATTTCATAAAGCTCACATATATGGCAGATAATCGAAGATGTCGACATGCAAAAGGTACCGGTTCGATTTGCTATCACAAATGCTGGTCTGGTGGGATCAGAAGGTCCAACTAATTCAGGATCATTCGATATTACATTCATGTCATGCCTGCCAAACATGATTGTAATGTCACCCTCCAATGAGGATGAACTTATTGACATGGTGGCAACAGCTGCGGTGATTGAGGACAGACCTATTTGCTTTCGATATCCTAGGGGTGCCATTGTTGGTAGTAATAGTACTTTGACATATGGGAATCCACTTGAGGTAAGTCACTTCAATTTATTTTGCTCTCATTAGATATACAAGTATCTCATAACAAATATTCATATAGAAAAATATCTAATTAGCTCTTTAATTTATTTTGTTCTAGTTAGCTCGAGTTAATATATATTTGTTTCAAGCTCATCTTAACACAAATGTAGCCAAGTATCTCATATAAAAATTCATTGGCGACCAGGGGTTCTGGTGTCCTCATTACTGAGAATGCAATAATTTGCCATTCTCCAATTTTTTAAAAAGTTTCATAAAATCTCATGTATGTTGCGCACATAGAGTTATGTAAACACGCAAAAGATCTTTTTTTCAGAATTATCTTTGATGCCAAGATTTAGATACCGCATGTGGCACTGTTTACAGATGATGAACAGTACAAGATTGATCCCACCCACCCATTTTTAGTTCTTGACATCTAGGATGAATTTGATTCTGAAATTCTGTGGACCTACTTAAGTTCATGTGTTCCACAAATTAGACTTTTATGATACATTGCAACATGTGGAATTCACTAATGGGGATGCTAAACACCTGAAACCAATGGACACAAACATTATCACCTGGATGAATAGCATACAGTATACAACTACTATGTGTTTCCTATCATTATTTGAAATATTAGTAATTTTTATTGGAGTCTTTTTTATCCTATGATCTGGAAAGTACATTGCTGTTCCTTTTATATTAGCTTAAGAAATGTTCACAAAAACATTTTTTAAAAGAAAAATATATAACAGGGCAAGCACAAGATTGCTAGCTTTTATGGCAATCAAATTCAGTGGTTGATGTTTGTATGCTTTTTCAGATTGGTAAAGGAGAGATTCTTGCTGAGGGGAAAGAGATAGCTTTTCTTGGCTATGGTGAGGTGGTTCAGAGATGCTTGATAGCTCGATCTCTTCTATCCAATTTTGGCATCCAGGCAACTGTTGCCAATGCGAGATTTTGCAAGCCACTTGACATTGATCTAATCAGAACTTTATGCCAACACCACAGTTTTCTTATCACTGTGGAAGAAGGAACAGTTGGTGGATTTGGATCACATGTCTCACAGTTTATTTCACTCGATGGTCTACTTGATGGCCGAACAAAGGTAAGGTTCTAACCTTCACTTTGTCGTTTCTGTCTTTGCTACGTGGCACTAAGCATGTTCATATACTTGCAATGTGTAGTTACACACTTCTACTAAGTGGTGGTAATTTCACTTAGATTGTTCAATATATATCTTTGTCGTGTCTTCACAATTATCACAAGGGTGTCCCTTTTTTTACTTGCAGTGGCGACCCATTGTGCTGCCAGACAGGTATATAGAACATGCTTCCCTTGCCGAACAACTTGATTTAGCTGGTCTAACAGCTCATCACATAGCCGCAACAGCATTGACCCTCCTAGGGCGACACCGTGATGCACTTCTGTTGATGAAGTAAGAATACGAATCACCAAAGTCAGAAAGAAAAGAAGGCACAACCGTGGAGAAGTTTGATGTGAATAGTCTGTTGTTTCATGATGGTACTTTGGACAGTTTTTAACCTGTGATAGATGCCCAAATGCCCCACTCACAAGAGTAACAGCGAAATCTGCAAACTACAGCATTAGGGGATGTACATGCTATAAACCCTATTTTTGATGATTGAGTGACCATGTAACGCATTTACAGGAACAACACATTGTAATATATCATGCATGTAAATGCTGAAATGCCAGCATGATACCAAATTAAATGCTCGTTTGATGTGTACAAACTATTCTGAAATGAAACGAAAAAATTGGGTACGGACACCTGAAAAGAACAGATGAACTCTTTCCGCCGTATTATCTTACAAATCTTAAGGTTTACTGGAAAAGGTAATGTAACAAAATTTATACAGCTAATTAGTCACTCTTGAATGAACCATAATGAACATCAAACTGGCATTTAACATCAGATATAGATGACAATGTGACAACAATATGTCAAGAATTCCCTAAAAAAACAATATGTCGAGAAGCAATAGCTATCATTTCTTTAACAATCAGTCAATAAAATATTCCTAATAATACAACAAAATCTCTGGCAGTTCATCATGCCTCATTGTACACCCACCATACATGTAGTCATCATAGCAACGTGTGGCCTTTTAGGCCATGCAATGAATAGCACATACTAGATATTACAGTTGCTCCACTTCTGAGCCCATTCAGCGACAGCAACATGATACTACCTTTGGTCGATTTAGTCAGTGTTCTGTCACAGTAAGCACAAAATGGACAATGTTAGGTTGAACCCTGATGCTTCAAGCACGGTTACTAACACTCACATGTCAGTAAACCGGATACAATAGCATATGATACAATCAAAATAATTGTATATGAGGAATCATAAGCAAATTATAGTTCTGCAATACGAACCTCTCTATTCTAAGAAAATCTTGGTTGTGATAGCTGGGTGCTGCTTGCCACTGAATTCATGCAACTCATAAGTGAACTCCATATCCATTAGGCGGTGATTTTCTTTGGAGCGAACCATTGAGAAGGAAACCTTGACACTGTCTCCTTTAGCTACTTTCAGAGGTGGAGCCAGCAAGAATACCTTGAAAAGGGGGGGAAAGAACTTGTGAGCGTTGCCAGACTATATAAAAGTTTTGTGCATATATGCATTTCAATCAAAATAGCCCGTTAAAGTATTTCTTTCGAAAAATGTTACTGTTTCAAGTAAAGGTATTCGTATGCAGACTAATTTATCAAAATAAACATGCCTCTTCAAAACATAAAAAAGTCATACATAATGCACAACAAATTTTAGAAAGTCTGTGCTGCAGGCATATGTTTATAGCTTTGTGTATAAATAAGCATGATGTGTAGACTAATTCCATCCAAACAATCAACTTGCTCACTGCTCCTACTCATAATAGATTCACAAAAGAAAAAGATATAGTATCACTAGTTGACTGGAAAGGACTGAAATCTTTTGAATCATATACGCAATAGTTGGGAATAAAATGAAAGTAATGACTGGAACAAATTCATATTCCAAGAAACCAACCTGCTGGCCCCAGTGAGTCCCTCCATGCTCATCTGGAGCTGTATTTAACATAACCTCCTCAACTGCTGGATTTTGCTTACTACCCTGAAATGTATTATGAAAAATATAATGAGCATCTACCTTGAGAAAAGTGTATTTCTATGATAAGAGATGGAGATAGTAGCAAAGAGTTTGACATACTCGAAAATGAACATCAAACCATCCAGCCAGTGCAGCTAATCTAGCTCCATCCATGCTGATTGGCAACATAGCTTGTGCTCTAACTTCACGTATCTCATCAACAGTGGCTGTCAAGCAATCCATTTCCTTAATAACTGCAGCTTGACCGATGACTTGGTTTGGATGAAGATTATTCCATATTGAAGACTGCAGATAGATAAACCACATGTGCCATAAGCATGCGGTTGAGGCAAAACGCATATGTGCTTAATCAATCATTTAATAGCATGCTTATTTCTTAGGATGAGGCTTTGAAAGATGATAATCAATCCTCTCAATGCATACCCAACTAGTCACAAAAAGGTGTACCCAGATCAAAATATCCAACGCATAATTCAAAGGTAAAGAAGCTAACCAAATGAATCAAGCTCAAACCAATGGGAGAAAAGGCTTGTAAAACTGTGTATCTGCAGCTCATCTCAAGTATTTGTATTGTAAAATAGGGCCATTTTTTTACTTCGAAGTACTTGAAGAGGTGCAATATTATTCATAAACTAAAACCCTTCTAAATATATATTCCAAGACTTTTGTTATGAAATAGAAGAGGAATAAGGATAGCATACCTTGAGATAGTACTTTTCATGTTCTGCACGATATGCCTTTGTCAAAGCATTCATGTTAACCCCATAATAAACTTTTGTTTCATCAACGAATTGACCCCAATCATCCATAGCAACATCAAGGTCTTCCATCTTTTTGTCAACCAAACCAGTTCTTATTGGTGCTAGCCACATCCGAGCATGACTCGGATACCTGCACAAAATTGACTTGGTCTAAGTATACATGTGTTCTTCATATACCAACAACAGATTCAACAAGGCATTGCCATCTTTCAAAAACGAAAGAACTTCAATTATGTGTTGTTGATATAACATGCAGTACAGACTTACATTACACCATCTGGTTTCAACCAACGGTCGCGTGCGCAAATGACAGAATCAAACATCGACTCCCTCAAAAGAAAGTAGCCCATCCACTCTGATATAATAACATCCACTGCAATTTCAATCAACAGACAAGAACAGATTGGTCACTACTCCGCAAGGCATAATTTACTGTCATAGGACTAAGTTTAGACTAACTCCAACAACGTTGTGCAAATGCAAATATGGCTTCCCAATCACTACTGTGCATTCCGGATTCTTCTCCAACAGAACATGCAAAAGAGAAGCCACTTTTGCCTTTGAGGAGAGAGGTGAGCTAAAAATGAATACTCTCTCTCCTCGAATGCATCTGAGGCGGCTGGCGCGGCCGTGGACTCTTGGGCGGCGAGGGGTGGTGGATCGAGCTCGCGCGACCACACTGGGTGCGCGGCCTGGTGCGTGGAGCGAGCAACGGCGCCGGCGAGCGGCCCGACTGTGCGCAGGCTGAGTCGGCGCAGTGGCAGCGTAGAGCACGCGGCTCAACGACGGCGAGCGGCCCGATGGTGCGCGTTCGAGCCGGTGCAGCAGTGATGCGGGCGAGCAGCCTGGCGGCGCGCGTCCCGAGCAGGCGCAGCGGCCCAACGACGGCTTGGGGCGAGCTCCGCGTGGCCCGAGGGAGCATAGCGGCGGCGCGCGGAGCAGCCCGACAGCGGCGAGCGGCTCGACGTTGCGCGGGACGAGCGGGAGCAGCGGCGGTGGCGTGGGGCGGGCAGCCTGGCGGTAGTGGCGATGAGGCGTTGGACTTGGACAACAACGAAAATGGAAGCTCTCTGTTGGAGATTCACCAAATACATGTCTTTTCTGTTACTGTAGACGCGATGCAGTCTGCTATTTGCCTCTGAACTTTGCATTATATTGTTGAAGTCAGCCTTAATACTTTGCATTTTGCAATGATTATATGGTTGGATTTTTTTTGGTATAATCCCAATTGTAATGTCAATTTTGTATTTTTACATCGAATCAGGAAGCAAAATAAATTCAAGAAATTAAAGGCTCACCTTTCTCCGGCAGTTCAATGTCTTCTACGGTGCCTTGTATGACCTCCACAATTTCCGCGACACCATTGGCGCGCGCGAGCTCGCGCGCGTGCTCTGCCATATTAGTCGCCTCGACAGCGTAAACCTTCCTGGCTCCGGCCTGCGCGCTCCAGATAGCAAGGATTCCGCTCCCCGTGCCCACGTCAAGAACCACCTGTCAGATCCGCAAAATCCATCAAGCTGGAGACCAAATTTCGAGGAAAGGTTGAACTCTAAGGGGGTTTAGGGGTGCAGAGGGTCCTCGTACCTTGTCGCGGAAGTGGTGAGCGTTGCGGAAGACGGCGGAGTGGTAGGCGTCCATGCGGACGCGGTCGCAGAGCATCTCCTTCTGATGATAGAGGTAGGCATAAGTGCAGAAGTAATTGGCGAAGTCCACTTCCTTGTCCACCACGGGCGCGCCGGAGGAGCTACCGGCGGCGGCGGCGGCGGCGCCGTTCGGGAGGGACGCCATGGGAAGCGGGGCGGAGAGGGGTTTTGGTGTTTGTTTTGGGGGAAAAGGTTGCTTGTCTGCTAGGGTTTATGAGTCCAGTATTTTAAGGGTGCTTTGGATGAACTTCAGCCGTTGGATCTTGTTCGGCTTTCGTGCTTTGTTGATTGTTGCTAAATTTGGAAGCTGAAACTGGAAGTTTTTTTTAAGTTACGAGCGGGAAGTTGAATTTCAAAGTCTACTTTAGATTTTTTTGTTTGCCAATAGAACATGTGGTTGTACCCAATGTCTAGTTTCTTTTTAGATAATAATGTACTCAGTGTCCAGTTAGATTAAATATATTGTTCTCTTTTGTCCAGATTATAAAGATTTACTTTTTTCATAATAAGCTGTATATAGTAATATGGCATTATTATGATTTGATTCTTTTCTTTAGAAACTCACTCATAAACTTATATACACGTACTATATTATAATTCACACATTGTATTTTCATGAGCACCATCGAAAATTTAGATCAGTTAATTTAAATGAAATCACCACCAACACCTTGTTGTCCATGTGATGTCATTTACCATTAAAAAATAATTAACTATAGTACAATTTTTATATTGAATTTAATATTTGAACATTGATGAGCTGATTCCGTCATAAAAAATCCTAACTAATTTAGTTAAGCTCGGTTTGCTATTATGACTTGATTCTAGTGCTAATTAGATCAATTGATCTCAAAGAACGTTATCGTTTTGATTTTTTCTCGTTTGTATGGTCATTAAATTTCAAAATGTGTTGCGCTAGTCTAATTCTATATTTCACAATTATTGAAACATTTAAGTTCACTTTCAAAATGATATTACTTGTATCCTGAAAAAGTTTATTTATTCATATAAGATATTCTAATTCCTAGTCAATACAAATACGTTATAGAGAATATATGTATGATGACTATGCATCGAGCATATCCAAAAGATTAGGTAAAGATAGATGGCCGAAATCTTGATTTAGTCGTTATGCAAAAATACTGTAAAAAAGGTGATAAGATCCAATGGCCTCTCTAAATTTAATCCTCTCCATTTCCAAATGGTTGTGGGCTACAAATTCTTGCATTTGGCTCAGTCAACCGCATTGACCTAATTTATATTGGGTTTTTCGGCAGCCTTTTAGAGCTCATAGAGTTCCAACTTAGAGAATCGTATGCTCCTCATCCATGGTGGTCGCTGTTACAGTGCTGCTCGTCTCTGTCCGGAAGGGAACAAAGTTGAAATGAAAGATGTCAACCATTGATGGAAGATGGACAATCTACCAGCTATGAAGTCCGAAGAATCTGATCTCGTAACTAAAGCGTTTATGAACAATTTTATTTTTTTTCCTCTTCCTAAACCCTAGCTACAAAATCATGAATTCGCAATATTATCTATGAGATGGAACAAAGTTGATCACATATTCGTGTTCTACATCTCCTCACACATCCATTTTGTGGTCACCAACAATCATCATCCAAGGGTCCATGTTCGTCCGGCTGTTGTTGCCAAACCATGAAAGGAGAAGAGTCCATGTTTGTATGCATGTTTTTATTAGCGAGCGGTAGAATAAAATCAGGCGGCGGTAAATGGGAGCGCGAGTGGCCGCAGAAAATCGCGGGAAAGCACACGAATGCGAGCGATTGCAAGCGGAGGAGCTATCCCATATTTCACGAATCATGGAGTGCGCCTTGCGATCGAGAAATTCATGAGAGGTAGATGGTGCTGTTGGAACGTGAATTAGAATTTCCTAAAAATCTAAAAGTGGCCATTTCTAAGTTCCTTTTTTGGAATAATTCCAATATTTGCACATTTTTTTGTACACGGTTGCAATTTGCAGAACAAGGAGTGTACTCACGCGGGCGCTAAAAGGGTTCGAAGTTGACCCTTGACCGTCCTCTTTTCGAGCCACCCTCCCCGGCTCCCCCTCTTCTGTGCCATCCGCTCTCGCGCCGCCGTTGCCTCCATCGCCCACCATGTGGAAGCGCGCCACCTCCCTCCTCCTACACCACCGCTCCGCCCTCGCGCCCCGCTTCCCGGCAATCTCCGCCGCTGCCGCTTCGGCCGGCGTACGACACACGCCGGCGCCGGCTCCTCTCTTTTCTCTACTCTCGGTAACAACCCTTCCCGTTCCTCACAGCATCACTCTAGTCTCGATTTCATAGGAAGGCCGCGTTTTCTTCAGATGCGGCGGGGGTGAGGACGAGGGTGGAGGACGTGATGCCGATCGCCACGGGGCTTGAGCGCGAGGAGATCGAGGCCGAGCTCCAGGTCTGCCCGCGTGACCCCATTTCCTTGACAAGTTATTTGTTGGTAAAATAATTAACTTTTTTGTTCGATTTGGTTCCATTTCACTCTTCAGGGAAAGAAGAGGTTTGACATGGACGCGCCCGTCGGTCCCTTTGGCACAAAGGTGAGCGCTTCCCATTGATATCTCCTACCCGCCGTTTAATGTGTTCGCAATTGAGCTATTGAATTGATCGTCTAGAATAGGATGTTGACTGAAGAGTGTTCCAACTGAAATGACAATATGTATATCAAAATCGTCTTTATGGATGTGACTGCTCAGGTAGATTAATATGTTTGTCCGCGTGAAATGAAATACTTGTTTGAACATAAAAGCTGTTGAATTGACAAAGAAATTGATTGTATTTGTATATTGATGGGAAAAGTGCTGACCAGTCATAGATGCTTATTCTTTTCTTTGAGGAGAACATATGTTCAGAGCTAACAACAATATATATAGTACTAATAGTAATAGAAGCTGTAATGATGAAGAACCATTTTGCTATATTCACTTTGCCTTAGGCCAATTAAGCATAGATTCATGCTAGTCCTGTTGGTTCGATTGGCTAGTGAGCTGGAAGGCTAAGGCACTGAGCCCAACTTTAGTTCCTTACTACCGATATCCTACCTTTTGCCTCAACTTTCTGTGCTCATATATATTTTTTTCAAGCTTGTGGTCACTCCATGTGGTATGTAGTATTTGCTTACACAGTTCTATCACATAAATTTCTTTAAACATGGTTTCTTCCTTTTGGATTTCATTAGCTGTAGCAGGTCAATTTTACTAGTTTTTTTTCTGGTTTCCTGCAATATGCTGAAAAATATGGCCCATCTGTAGTGTTTCCATTACCTGCAGACATCTCGATTTTGCTATAATATTGAATTATTTTGTTATGTTGCTTCACAATTGTATTTTGTGGCTTACATATATTCGTAAAGACACAATTTAATTTTGAAAACTCTAGCTCTTAAGGTTATATGTGCATCCATGTTTTCAGCGTTATCTCTTGTCAACATGAACGTAGCTATATAAAACTCTAGTTGAACAACCATATTGTGTTGACCTGCCAGTTATGCTTACTAAAAAAGTCACTTTGATCTTCAAATTGAATTTGTCATTTCCTCATTTTTTTGTAATAAAACAGTTCATTTCCCCAGTCTAGTCTTCAAGCTGAATTTGTCATTTCGTATATGGCTTTGTCTGGTATGTCTAAGTCAGCTTATCCTGAATTGAGATTGTACGCCTGACTTCTTATTATTGTCACAACTTTGCCCTTTCATCACTCATCAGTTGTCAATTCGTTGAGGTTTGTCAGCTCTCCAATATAGTTCCATTCCGCTTTGGCCTATGTTTGAATTCACTTTCTAGACTGACTTTGCTAACTTTGCACCTTTTGCATAATTTTGATGTTACTTTCATTTGACTCTTGCATGGTCAAGCTGAGCATATCTTTCTGTGTTGCTGCCTTCTCAGGAAGCTCCAGCTGTGATTCAGTCATACTACAACAAGAGGATTGTTGGTTGCCCTGGTGGTGAAGGAGGTATACTACCGTGCATGCTTTAAATCCTCTTATTGAGTCTGTCATAAAAAAATAATAGAGGCTTCCAGAGTTGAATCCTTACCTGCATCTTACAACAAGAAGAAAAGGAACAAATCCTTATCTGCATCTTATAAAAACTCTTCCCCCATAGAAAGTATATCTATAAACATTCATGGATCATCATAGTTATGTAATTGGCTTATGGTGTAAGTTTTACTTGCAGAAGATGAGCATGATGTTGTTTGGTTTTGGTTGGAGAAAGGCAAGCCACATGAATGCCCAGTGTGTACTCAATATTTTGCGGTATGTTGTTGCTTGCATTGGCATGGGATGCTGCATTATGCGATGTATGTCCCCCTTCATGTTCACTGACCTACATCTTTATTTCCACAGCTTGATGTCATAGGAGAAGGGGGATCACCTGATGGACAATGATGACGATGACCACCATCATTGAGGCTCACTAGTGCATCTTGGGCAATAAAACCTGGTGCCAGTGTCATTTTTCTTTTTGCTGTATTTCGAAGCTGTGGAAAGCTTCAGCCTTTTTTCCTTATAGGGTCTGGTTGACCATGTCAACCTGTTTGCCCTACGGCTTGGAATGGAACGGTACTCCACTGCTTGGAACAGCACGGTGCTTTTGTAGCTGTGTTTCGAAGAATCAGCTGTACAAATAATTCGATTGATTGGACAATGATGTAACCTACTCAATACTGGTTTCAGTGAATCATTAAAAATGTACTTATTTGTCTAAGATGGTTCTTTGTTCCTCTGTCCGCCTTAACCAAATCTGTGGATGGATTTATCAGCTGATATAATTGCGCAGACCTTGGTACGTTGAAATTGTATTCGTGGTCTTGAGTCTGATGTTACTCAGCACCTTGGATGAAACAGTCAAGATAACATAGTTTGTCCTTGATCTGTAGTCTTGGAATGATAACGTGGCTGAATCATCAATGTTTCTTTACATGTTCAATGTTTTGTGGACGAATCATTCAACTTTGGATTTGGCTAAGCAGCAGCCACTAACCAACATCACACACATCACTGCACACTGATGTCAGTCGGTTGGAGGCGTTGAATCAGTGAACCTCCTTTCCTTTCCTCCACTAGACCATGCAAGTGCTTGTGGACTCTTTCATATGCGCACGAAATCCAGGACGAATGCGAGGTATCAGAAAGTCACTTGCACCGCCATTTAATATGTGTTGATCTGAATTTCTGAAAAATCCTTCTGCCGCCTACCCCTACCCTTCTTTGCTTGATCAGGTCAGCATTTTAGGCATATTGTCCATTGTTAAGAGGCAAAGTGCGAGGATTGGTTGAGAAGTTGCTGTCGTTAAATCCGTCAAGAGTTGCATGCTCTTGTTTTCTCCACTCTCTCGTTTATAGTTAGCAGCGTCGGGTCAAAACTTGACGAGTAAGTTCAGTGCAGGAACCAAAAGGTTCACATCGTCGCTCGAAGGGAGTGGTCAACTGGTGCAACCGCGAAGCGCAAGCGCGTCGTCGCCGGATAATCATCATGGTCGCCGCGTTGGCATGATCGATGGAGAGCAAGAAGAAGGCCAAGATCCTCGCCGGCGTGGCGGCGGCCGTGCTGGTGATCGTCGAGCTCACTCTGTTCCTCCGGTTCCGGCTGTCCCGGCCCTTCTACCTCTCCACGGCCGTCATCCTCTCCGTCTCGCTGGCGTTGACCGTCGCAACCCTGCTCTGCCACGCGCTGTGCTCGCACGGCGGCCGCACCGCGCGCATGGCCCGGCGGCGCTCCGTGCTGGACGGCGGCGAGGAGCTGGACGCGCGCCACGTGGAGTACAGCTTCTTCCGCAAGGTGGCCGGCCTGCCCCGCCGGTTCTCGCTGGCGTCGCTGGCGGCGGCGACCGACGACTTCCGCTACGTGGTGGGCCGGGGGTCCTCGGGCACCGTGTTCCGCGGCGTGCTGGACGACGGCAGCGCCGTGGCGGTGAAGCGCATCGACGGCGCGGCGGCCCACGTGGTGGACCGGGAGTTCCGGGCCGAGGCGGCGGCCATCGGCAGCGTGCAGCACGTGGGCCTGGTCCGGCTGCTGGGCTTCGGCCTGGTCCCGCACGGGCCGCGGTTCCTCGTCTACGAGTACATGGAGCACGGCTCCCTGGACAAGTGGATCTTCCCCCAAGCCCAAGCCCAAGCCCAAGCAGCAGCAGCGGTCGGTCTCGGTGCCTGACGTGGCGGCAGCGGTGCCAGGTGGCGGTGGACGTGGCGAAGGCGCTGGCGTACCTGCACGGGGACTGCCGCGCCAAGGTGGTCCACCTGGACGTGAAGCCGGAGAACATCCTCCTCGACGACGCCTTCCGCGGCGTGCTCTCCGACTTCGGGCTGTCGGCCTTGATGGGCAAGGACCAGAGCCGCGTGGTCACCACGGTGCGCGGCACCACGGGCTACCTCGCGCCCGAGTGGCTGCTCGGCGTCGGCGTCACCGACAAGTCCGACGTGTACAGCTACGGGATGGTGCTGCTGGAGATGCTCGGCGGCAGGCGGAACCTGCAGCTGGAGGAGGACGCGGCGGAGGAAGGGTCGTCGTCGCGGCGGTGGTCGTATTTCCCCAAGATCGTGGCGGATAAGGCGCGGGAGGGCCGGGTGACGGAGGTGGTGGACCCGCGGGTGGCGCGCGACGCGGCGGCGGACGAGGCCGCCGTGAGGAGGCTCGCACACGTGGCGCTGTGGTGCGTGCAGGAGAAGGCCAGTGCGCGGCCGGACATGGCGCGCGTCGTGGAGATGCTGGAGGCCAGGGGCGGCGCTGCGGTTGAGCCGCCGCCGCCGTCGGAGATGATCCTGGTCGACATGCTTGCGCTCGACCCGGTGAGGGGACAACACCACGGCGGCGGGCCGTTCGGGTTGCCCGTGCCGTCGGGGCGGACGGTGCCGTCGTCGGCGATGAGCGTCAGCGAGTCCTTCGCGATGTCCTACCTGTCAGGCCGGTAGCGCGCTCGTCTGCTTGCTGCCCGCCGTGGCATTGCGTTGCCTGACTCTGAAGATTGAGATGCAGTTGTAGCTGCAACTGTAGTAACAAGCTTGTGCAGCTAACACATGATCGTGCGTTTTCTTTCATTCCTCTCTTCTTAAGACCAAACATTAATTTGCATTCTTTTGTAAAATGTTTCATGTAACATGGCACTGGCACATTGGTCGGACCGTTGCAAATGGTTTGATCATGCTCTGTTTAGTCTTGTTTTCCTTGCTCCTTTCGAAACAATTTGGAACAATAATTGTAGATTTCATGTCGTTCTTTCGACTTTCAAGCTCATCGTATCTAAGGAACCAGAACTCTTTCAGTACAGAACTGCAAAAACAAGAACAAACTTCTGAAGTCCCCGTATACAGTTACAAACAATTAAACTTCTGAAGGCCACCGCAGTAGAAAATACTAAATGTATATACATACATATATACAAATATCTCCATAACAGTTACAAACAATTAAAGTACACGCGTAAGATTTACACTGGATCGTTCCTAAAAAAATATTTACACTAGACCGTGAGCTACCATGACGCCAACATACTAATCTTATATTTACTAATTGGAGGCTCCTTTTGAGGCCTCCACATTAATCGGAGGAAATTCAAAGAAATTCTCACAATAAAGAAAAACATCTGGCCATTAAATTGCACACTCGATAAATCATAACCATTAGATCTAACTTCTTATATTTACTAATTGGAGGCTCCTTTTGAGGCCTCCACATTAATCGGAGGAAATTCAAAGAAATTCTCACAATAAAGAAAAACATCTAGCCATTAAATTGCACACTCGATAAATCATAATCATTAGATCTAACTTGATCAAAATTACCCACCTATGCCATTATAAATTTCTATAATTGGAGGCTCTTTTTGAGGCCTCCACATTAATCGGAGGAAATTCAAAGAAATTCTCACAATAAAGAAAAACATCTGGCCATTAAATTGCACACTTGATAAATCATAACCATCAGATCTAACTTGATCAAAATTACCCACCTATGCTATTATAAATTTCTAAAAATTAGCAAAAGTAAGTTAGAGTATTAAGTTGCCAAACTCTCACGTGAACACATTCTAAAATACCTACGACAATCTCGCAATCCCTAAGCACTACCAAATGTATGGTCGTTTGTCCTTCCATGTACAACTTCCGTATACTAATACAACACGAACTAATACCAAGTGCCACAAGATTAGGCCTGGACATCAAAGCCACGGCGTGCAAGTCCCGTATGGATCTATATGCAGTGCAAATACCTCCACGATAGATTTTGCAACTACCGAGCAGCATGAATTCGGGCTATTAGCAGAACGCCGTATCGTGCGGGAGACGCAGGTTGTATGGGATGCTAAATCTTGAGAAGCACTTAATTAGCCAGCACGGAGCACCTGACAACTAGATCGATCATCTAAAACATGTCACCACAAACAGGAAGCGCCCCGGCTATGAGGACATATACATTAGGATGCCAGTAAGAGATCAACTATGTGAGCTTGCGCAGATATTGAAGTTGTCATGTTTCGTTTCCTGTACTCTATTTTGAATCCTCTTGAAGCTGATGGAGCCAAATGAGTATCGCTTCCAGGTTTCGTGCTTACATGTCCATTAATCAAAGCCGCAGTTTTTCATATTGGAGCTTTACTAATAGATGCAGGTCCCACCCATCATGATGAATATGCTTGCATGTATGCCTCCGCCACAGTTTTATCAACAATCTATCTATATGCATGCAGGCTTTTTATTTAGTTGATATGCATGCAAGCCTTGCTGTCTGACATTGCCAATGGTCTACATATGTGCCCAAAAATTGGAGCCATCCACTTCAGAATTGATTTTCAAGCAGAAAAGTAATTCTTCTGATGGTAGGTCAGGTTTCACAAGGAAAGGAAAAATCAATCTACGTCAGTTTACATTCTTGAGTTTTAGCGTGTATAGTCCGAGCAGTCAATCCATCTATATAAATCTGGGCATCAGAACTGGTAGCAAATTGGCAAATGGCAAAAACTGCAATATATGCTTGTTGCAATGTTTCCTGCCAAAGAGGCCAATATTTGAATGTTTCTACATTTTAATTGGATGGTTTATATTTTGTGGTGACTGTTTTTCTTGATTTTCAGCAACTTCCTCATTAGGAGATCATGGGTTATGCTTCCCATATTTAGGGATTGAGTGGAGCGGTTGAAACATCCAGTGGTGCTGGCGGTGGACGTTGCACCAGGAAGGTTGAGCAAGAAGGTGTAAGTTCTTCAGAAATCCTGCCGTAAGGTATGTATCACTCTCAGCTACACCACTGAAGTAAGAAAAGAATGAAAACCAAAGAAAGTTTCCAAAGATGTGTACAAAATGGTAGATGTTTCATATAACTTTGAACAAGCCAATAATATTATCAAAGTTATTAGAATTAGTTTTACTTGGCAACTAGATCCAGATCCAGTTTCTATTTGTTGGAATTTTGACAGAGGTCCCATCGGTAGAGGGTATAGCTATCAAAATTACATATATAATAATTTTGCAGGTTTTTAAACTTCAATACTATATATATTCGCATCCATTTATGATTTATCTGTATTTTTTCAAAAAAATTACACTAAAGCTCATTACTGGCTAAAATAGATTGTATAATGAGGATCTGCAGTATGTAATCAGATACTCCTCCGTCCCATTGAAAGTGTCGTTTTAGACTTTTAGACATCGTCTTTTGACTCGTTCGTCTTATTCACAAAATTTATGCAAATGTTATTTATTTTTTTCTAACTTAATTTATCATTAGTGATACTTTAATAATAATGTATTAATTTTAGTATTTTTATAAAATTTTTAAATAAGACAAGCGGTCAAACGTGAAATCTGAAAAGTCAAAAACGACACTTTCAATAGGCTAGAGGTAGTATTAAATTAAAGGATCATATGGCAGTATTATGTTTAAATATATTTATGAGCCTGTAAAATCTAGATAATCAAGAAGCAAACAAAAGAGTCATTCTTATTTTGATTTAGATTGCATAATGACGTGGAACCTACTATAGTCATATGTACATATAAGTGAGTATCCATATATCATGTGTTAAAATAATGGGGAAATCAAGGTTGTCTGAGATAGGGAAATAAAGTAAACTTTATTAGTTGTTGGTTTCAGATCTGAAAGTCTGAAAGGAACTACAATAATCAAAAAGAAAATAGTATATTGTATTATAGGGAGAGTCAGATCTTTAATTTTTTCAGCCTTCATGTTTGTGCATTCATACTCTATCATATAATAACTAATAATGATTGTTGATTATAACTGTTGACATCACATATGTTTTTAATGTTTAATAAACTTTCAATCAATAAAACATAACTACAAACATTGCATGGAATTATCTCCTGGATTTTGTAGTTTTCTTTGAAATGGTATAGCAATAAGGGATCCTTCACAATTATACTAGCCCGTGTGTTTGCACGGGTTGATTGACTAGTACTAATAATAAGGTTTGCTGATGACCGATTGAGATTCTTTGACCCGTACATAGTTACATTCATACTGCAAAGTTCGAACATCGATCCCATTTATTTAAAAAGCTTATTACTTCCGTGCCATGGTGGAACCACTTCTACTGTTCGCAATTGGTGTTTCTATATCCATTCCCATCATCCCGGCCGTCCAGTACATGCTGGGCGACAGGCTGCCGTAAGCGGCGTAAGCACCTGAATTCTGAATCAGAAGTTCAGTTTCATTATGCTTCAGCAGCAGGAGCTCCCTCCAGATACTTCTTATAGCTTTAAGCTTGTCGGACACTTGGGTCATGGATGGCCTCTCTTCTCCTTTGATGCTCAAGCATTGGCTGCCGAGCACAACGACTTCTTGGAGCAGCTCTTCCATCCCCACACACACTATGCTTGGGTCCAACATGCCTTCAACTCTGTTCTCCTTCATTGCTTGTACAAAGGATGACGCAAGACTTTTTTTTCGAACGCGTAGGAGACTTTCAATTTTTTTTAAGAATTATCAAATATTTTATTATGATTCATTTTATCACTATAGAAAGTTAATACACGAGTTGTAGTTTTACATATTTGAAAAAATATTTTAAATAAGACGAACGGTTAAACGTAACAAAAAAAATCAACGACGTCAACAATTTATATAGCTTCTACAGGGGATTATTACTTACTAGTATGATGATGCTTTCGTTTGGCATGCACGACGCTTGCTTCGGATCCCTGCTCCGAGTTCCTAGTGGGCAAGAACACGTGTAGCCGCCGTCTGTGTTCTTGCACTTACCGTTGCAGGTATACAACGATGGATTATCACAGTCATTGATGTCTGTCGTTAAAAGCAAGCAAGTGAGCAGAATCAACATCAGTCAAAATATATAGCCAACGGTGATGGATGCGTGCTGACCTTGGCAGCCACCCTTTACGTACGGATTTCCGTCATAGCCTTGAGAGCAGCTGCAGAGGTATCCGGAGCCATTGGACGCGTCGCTGCAATTGCTGTTTGCGGCCTGGCATGCGAGAGAAGCTGATTAGGAAAGGGCACCAAGTCTGGCCCGCGTTACGTTTGCTTTTGCTTTTCTCTCAAACAATAATAAAAACCTCAAAGAAGAAGAGCAAACTTACGTTCTGCTTGGAGCCGTGCCATGCCATCAGCTAGTGTCCGTACATATGGGCGAACCAGCCAAAGGCAGCTCACAGAATGGGAGTGATGGGTGACGAATCTGACTGAGCCGGTTTGGCCCAAAAACTAGGAGCGCCGACCAGACCGCGGTGCCCTGCCCTTTGTGTGCGCACCAACGCATCCGGCACCCGGAAAACCGAGGGCAGATGCAGCCAGCCTTTAAACTGGTACGGCCCTGTAGCAGTAAACTCTGAAGGGCAGCTCAAGTTTTCTTTTTCAGTAACAAAACGTGCTGAATTCCATATCCGTTCCCAGCAGCAGGTTGGTCGGTCATACTGCACGTGACAGATCACCGCAACGAAGAATCTACGCGGCAGATGGAGTAGTGGCCAGTTCAGATAAATAGCCCTGTTAATTAATTCCTGGGTAACCTAGCGGTGGAATAATTAATCGGGAATGGTCCTGTCAGAGTCTCACGCAGTGGTGGCAAAGCTGATGCGCCGTCCAAACGGCTGGCTCGGTAACCACAGTTTTGGATAAACCCATTAGCACTGACCCCCTTGGAACCACCTGCCAGTCTTTGAGTGACACAGGAGTGGCCACCAACTTCCGTGAAGGTGAAGCAGAGGCTGGCTGGCTCGTGGGTTTTCGCCCAAACCAAAACCGTGGGAGAGCAGCGCGCCCCCAAACTGCTGCTGCTTGGATGGGCCGCTGCCTATAAATAACGACCTCTCTTTGCCAAACGAAACGCAACTCATCTCACTGCTACTACTCACCAGCGCTCAATCTCTTCCTCAAGCACCAAGATCCTCAATCCAGTAGCGTCTCAGGACATGTCGACCGTGACCCGTGCCTCCCTTGACCAGAAGCTCGCTCTCGCCAAACGCTGCTCCAGAGGTAAACCAGCCATTTCTCTACGCAGCCTACAGTTCGTCAGTTCAATTTAATGTTTCATGTGCCTCGATCAATCTCCTTAAACTCTCCTAATTTGGTGGCTGAATACTTGCAGAGGCGACGCTCGCCGGAACCAAGGCGGCGGCCATTGCCACCGTGGCATCTGCAATCCCGACGCTGGCGAGCGTGAGGATGCTGCCGTGGGCCAAGGCGAACCTGAACCCGACAGGGCAGGCGCTCATCATCTGCACGGTGGCAGGGATGGCCTACTTCGTCGCGGCGGACAAGAAGATCCTCTCGCTGGCGCGGCGCCACTCGTTCGAGCAAGCGCCGGACCACCTCAAGAACACCTCCTACCAGGGCATCGGCAGGCCGCACCCCGCATTCTTCAGGCCATGATCTGCTTCGTCAGCTGGATTGTCTGTCTGCTTGACGCCGTCGATGCATGTCTGAGAATAAACTGCCAGTCAGGTTCATCGATGTGCAGTCAGAGGAGAAACTGTATTACTGTAACTAGCTTTGTGTTATATGATGCTTCCATCCAGATCCAGCTAATTAATACTACTACTTTGTGCTACAACTGATCGATCTAGCTCAAGAACCGGGCCTGTACTAGTTTGTGCGCAATTACATTGATGGTCGTCTTCCTCTGCTCCCGGTAGACGAGCGTGTTACCATGAGAAAGACATGTGCTTGTGACTGAAGATTGTCGCGTCCTCCGAATTACAGATTTCAAAACGCAAATCAGCGTGACGTAATTACTGACGAAGGCAAATGATAGCGTATAGGACTCTAAGCTGATACATCAATACGCCGTATTCGCAGTACATAGAGGGTATCGTCTACCTCTGATCAAAAGGTTAAGTTTGTTTTTTCTTAAACATAAAAAAGGTAAAGTGATCATTGACTCTTCAAGGTCTGGGAGCGCCCAATAAATCAAGCAACTATAAACAGCTAATGCGCTATTTAAGGTAAATCAAGCAAATTCTGCCGTCCGGCTTGGCAAACTAGGAATCAACCACGGGACCTTTCACAAATTCCAGCGCGCGATGCGTATGTACCAGTGTCCTTTTTTACACCGAACACAGAAAACGCAGGTTATATTACTGCTTTTACCTGAAATAGATATTATTTTACGATATCTTGCACCACATACCGTGTAGATAAGGTCACGCACCCTAAAATTCAGATGTGTATATTTTCATCGCAGCAGAAATCAAGGAAAAAAAACTCAGCTCGTTCTGGGATAAGGGTATCTGTCCCTACTTTCAGTGGGGCGCACCTACCGGAGCCCACAGGGCTGAGACGCCATGACGTCCGTACATGGACAGTGGGTCCCGCCGACCAGGTATCCGATGTTTTATGCAGCTTGGAGTAGCACTGTAGCTGAAAACTGGGAGCGCCACCCTGATTTCGCCTGAAAACAGGGGACGCGCATCCACCACCCCGGCAAATCGGCATCTTCATCGTCAGAGAAAGCCTTCGTGCTGACGACTTGTTAGCACCACTAGCAATTGCTATTGCTTGCCTCTCTTTGGAGATTTTGACGTGCCATGCCCCTCAGTTTAATCTGCACTGACCGGTCGTCACGGTTCTTGATCTATTGCAGATTTAGCTCGTCGTTGTACGGCACTGTTAAAGCAGTAGTCAGTCAGAGCTACCCGGTAAATTAGCCTGAAACCACCGGTTTGAATAATGAGTACTGTTTCTTGAAACGCATGCAGTGGTGACAGTGACTTGAGTTGGCTGGTTGGTGGTTACCGTGTTGAACTAACAGTAGTGGTTGATTCTCTTTTGACTCGTTGGTAGTAGTAGCCCATAGACGCTGATGGAAGCAGCAGCCACATGAACACGCCGGTAGTTTTCTTGAACATCTAAAAAGAAGTAGTTGCTACCACCGGCCTAGGAGAAGTACCAGTACGTTTCCTAAAAAAAAGTACTAGTACTGTCGTACACGGAGTTTAGCGGAATCCTATGCAGATGCGGAGATGGAGATGCCACCGTCCGTTTGTCGGGAAGCTATAGGTGGACACTGGATAGGAATAGGATAGAGCCAACAAGCGTGCGCGCGCGGAATCACGAAGCAGAGATCTTTGAGTAGGGCGAGGAACACATGGGTTTTGCCCAAAACCACGTACCCCGCCGCCCGCCGGTTCGCTCCTCCGCCGATGGCTTGCCTGGCCTTGATGTTACAAATTCCCTTGCATCCCATCACTCGTTCAGTGTCACTCACTAGCATTAGCAAGCCACTCCACGATCCGCTTCAGTTCAATTTAGCCAGCAGTGAATCCGCCGGAGCGTACCCGAACAAGATCAAAGATGTCGAGTGTGAGCCGTGCGTCCCTTGACCAGAAGCTTGCCCTTGCCAGGCGATGCTCGCGAGGTACACACAGCGCGCGCCCTTCATTACACAGCTGCACGTTTTCGTTTTCTCCGGCACTGACGCTTGTATTGTAAATGTCTGGATTGATGTTGCAGAGGCCACCTTTGCAGGGGCCAAGGCAGCACCTGTGGCAACCGTCGCATCCGCCATTCCCAGTGTAATTAACTTCCTTTCCTCGCCTCTCAGATTACTGCATTTCTCACCTGCGCTGGGTGCAATTGTGGCAAGTATACAGATCAATCTTATATTTACTAATTGGAGGCGTGAAAAATTCTAGAAATTCTCACAAAAAACAAAACATCCAGCCATAGAATTGGATGCTCGATTAATAATAGTCATTGGATATAAGATGGATTAAATTACCCACCTATGCCATTATAAAATTACCAACTATTTATCATATTTACTAATTGGAGGCTCCTTTCGAGGCCTCTACATTAATCGGTGAAAAATTCTAGAAATTCTCACAAAAAGCAAAACATCCAGCCATAGAATTGGATGCTCGATTAATAATAGTCATTGGATATAAGATGGATTAAATTACCCACCTATGCCATTATAAAATTACCAACTATTTATCATTAGAAATTTCCTAAAGTGAAAAAAGGCAAAATATCTGTCGTCATTGTCTTGAGAGGTTTCTTCTTTCCTATACATGCCGTATATCCTAGCAGCTGCGCCGGCCCTAACGACGTAGCCATTGCGACATGGCGCAATTGATCGGTGCTCCCGTAAGAAGCCTTCCTAGCCACCAGAACATGGCACAATTGATCAGTGCTCCCTGTAAGAAACCTTGCTAACAACCAGTTAAGCCGTTCCTCGATCGGCTGCCACGTAGTTTTTGTTGCTCTACCATGGCATAAGATGAAGTTTAATTTCAGATGTAGATACAGGTGTTGCTCAATCTGGTGCACTACAGAGCGCTTTCATCTTTCTACTGCGACCCTGGCGGCAACAGGAGGGAGCTGCAGCCTACACTCACAATCTGGCCACCACGATCTCAGCACACAGGTAACACCATCTCATGAACCATATGCTTTTAAGCCACAATTGCTAATTCCTATAGCAATGACACTGTCTCATGCCATGTATCTATCATTTCGTTTGGCTATGTGCAGGCACAGATGAGAGAAGAATCCCAAGAAAGCAGAGATTCCATAAGCAAGGCAATTCCACATGCAAGGACTTCGGCTATTTCACTCATCACATGTATCATATCGAATTTCAGCATACCCTTTTTATGCCAAGATTCTATTATTTTTAATCTATCTATCTGCTCTCTATTTTGCCAAACATCAAATATTCAGAAGAAAAATTAAGTTAAATAGTTTTAATTTGATGCTTATTCGTTTGTGTAAATTGAAGTTCTCTGTCTTGGTGCAACTAATTGGCATGATAAGAAAGTGACTCTTACCTTCTGTATTGATGAAGAGAAGGTAATCTATAATCTAGGCCTTTATTTACTGACCATCAGTTTGCAACTATACATACACCTGTCATGCTCATTAAGAATTTAGCGGTAGGCTCAAGTACCATACACATCGTGTCCATGTTGCTTGCCCAAACTGGAGTAACTTGCAAACCGATGTCATATTTGTGTTTACTTCTATTTTATGACCCTATCTTTCAATGTCTATCCATGTAATACGTTCTGATGAAGTAGGCCGTAGTGGTCTCTCATGGGATGCAATATATAAAACCAGCAGAAAGCACTCTAATAACTTAAAATGACATTTCTATAAGAGACTATAAAAAAAACGTTTGTCATAACATTTCAAATGGATATTTTCTATATGGATATACGGACCAATCTGTAGGATAAAAACTTTTAAGGTTCTATCAATTGAAGTTCATGGATTAGTCGAATTTCACAATATCGACATCTTCTTTCATGCAACTAAAGTTCACGGATCAGAAGTGTCAGAAATAAAATAGCTGAAGCAATACAAAGGTTCAGGTGCATTTGAGTTCTTATATATGTCAGATTCCTGCTGAAAATATGGTATCAACTAAAAATAATTTTTAATGTATATTTATAATGCTCTTCATCTGATCCATGGCTGATCACATGCAACTCAAAGAGAGAATCATAATAGGAAGAGGAGAGGAAAAAGAATAAATAGAAGAGGAGTTCTATTTTTTCGAAGGAAGAGGATCATTTTATTGAATTGGAGCACTGGCATCGAGTTATATACATTGGTCAATTCTACGAACATGCAATACAACTGAGTCAAACACATGGCAAGTTCGGTTACCCGATTTCCAAAGCCATCTGCAAGCATTGATTTTCCAAAACTGCTTAATTTGATTTACCATGTGCATATATCCTACCGATTGTTGAAGTAACAATCAATCTTTGAAAAGTAGAATATCCAGAAACATTACCCTTGAATACTATCTATGCAGGAAATCTTTTGCTATATTTCAGTTGAATATTCTTCTTTACGAGCCTTACAATGCATATGCAAGCAGTTGGAAATACAAATAGTATGAAATATGTCTATTTCTAATATTAGTCAATGTTAAACTAATATAATTTTACCAATTTTATAGAAATCAGTATCGGCATTAAGGGTATCAAATAATTTTATTATAAAATATAAACAATGATACATCTAATAGTACTATAATTTTTATATAATAAATAAATTTCTGTGTAACCTTGGTCATACAGGTTGTGTTCACTTGATGAATCTAAAATTAAATTATTATTATTGGGCCAAGAGGCATGTAACTAAATCATAATCCATTTGAATTGAGTATACATGTTTTAACACACAAATGACGATAAGATTTTAAAACAATATTATTTCCTTCGAACCCAAAAAATTAGATTGCTACATGTTTTTCATATAAAGTCATCTAGCCCGTGCATCCGCACGGGTTGATGGACTAGTATCATCTAATTAGCCGTTTCTTGCCGTGTTTCTTCCTCAGCTGGCGAGCGTGCGGATGCTGCCATGGGCGAAGGCCCACATTAACCCGACCGGACAGGCGCTCATCATCTCCACTGTTGCCGGGATGGCATACTTCATCGCGGCGGACAAGAAGATCCTGTCACTCGCAAGAAGGCACTCGTTCGAGGAAGCACCCGACCACCTCAAGAACACCTCCTACCAGGGAGCCGGCCGCCCTCACCCTGCGTTCTTCAGGCCATGATCCCTCGTCGATTGCTTCACCTGTCTCGCAACACCGTGTATGCCGTCCATCACTGTAACTAGCTTGTGTTATGATGCGTCCACACCCAGTTAATTGATTACTACTTACTACTGATCGTCTTGGTAAACCGGCCGGACCTGAGCAGCTGAGCTGAAGTCGGTTCGATTGTTTCTTCCTCTCTCTGTTCCCGATCGACCAGTGCGTGTGTTGCTATGACTATGAGAAACACATTTTGACGAGTAAGCACACTTGCTGGTGAACTTGCCGGAGGCCACACTTGCTCCGGTGTTCCCAGTGTTCCCCCATGTTGGGGGAACGCAGATCCAAGGGAGGCGAGCCTTGTAGATCACAACTACTAGGGCCCAGTTCTCTCGGGACTGCAGGACAAATGTCCACGTTGCTCTACGCCCTTTTGCGGAGCAGCCGAGCATAGCTCAACGCTTACAGTACCGAGTTCACCCGCTCGCCCGGGTGGGGAACTCCTTTTTGGGGAGTAATCCCCAGAACTGGGCACCAACCCCCGCGCCAAGACCTCATTCTTTATACGGCACTGGGGAGTGGGGACACGTCACTCCTCAGGGTACGATTTCTTTTCCTTTTTTTACCTCGTTTCGTATATTGTTTTTTTGCTGCGTGGAACCTTATGAGCGTGCGTTGTTTTTTGTTGCGTGGAATCTTATGAGCGTCAGTCACTTCAGAGACCTCTCTGTAATCTTATGAGGGTCAGACACTTCAGAGACCTCTCTGTATGCCGTTAGCAACAGTGCCCTTGCCCTCCGATTACATCCCCGTAAGGAGCTTGGTACATTTACCACTCGGTGCAAACATGTCACAAAAGGAAATCGTTGTACAATGTTGAGTCTCCATTATTCTATCAACAGTTCTGTTAATGGCCATTAGATGGCTTGTACTTGTTTGGAGGCAAGATCGTTATCAAATCTATATGCTCCTTCTGAAAATACCCATATCTTTGTCCACATGCATAACCTTGGAGGAGTTTTGTGGGTCAAAATAATGACCATTATTTTTTCACAACCAATGATCATTAGTTGGATCCAATGATGTATATGTAATTTAGAGATTAACAAATAATGGTCATTATTAAGGTAATATTATCAAAATAATATGTTTATAATACAAAATTTCATCATAACTAATAAGTAAGTTAATTTTTATACGACTGGCTTCCTGACGTATAGGTATGCGTATGCCGATCCTAGCCCAGACATGTACTTGCAAGGATCCGTGATATGTATTTTTCTGGAACTGGGGAACAAGGGATGGCAAGCAAGTAAGTCAGGTAGGTAGGCAAGCAAGGAACCCTGGCCTGGATTTATTATAAATCTAATTAATTAGCATCATTATTATTGTAGTCAATTTTCAGTGTATTTAACACAAATTTGTATAAATAAAAATATTGATTTTCAGTGTAATTACTGAACTACCCTTTAACTAATGGTCATTAGTTGAGGAAAAATAACGGTCATTATTTTCTACTAGAAAACTCCTATTTCCTTATTCTGGGCCCTTGCAATGCATTGGTTTACAAAGACGAGCAGAACTTAGGAAGGCAACCATGGAACCCAAATGCATTTGTTAATTCCTGGATAAACTAGTAGAATAATTAATCAGAAATGGCGCTTTGTTAAGTCCTGGATAAACTAGTAGAATAATTAATCAGAAAGGCGAATCCTGTGGATCGGGAACCACAGATTTATAAGATCCATTAGCACTGATCCTTGGAACAACCTACCACACTACCAGTCCCAGTGAGTGAGTGAGACACGGTTCACAGGTTCAGGGCATGGTAGGGTAGGTCTGGCCACCAACTTCTACGACTCAAAAAAGAGTACAACTCGGGAAGCAACGGGCGGCTGGCTCATGGGTTTTCCGGCCACCCAAATCCGTGGCCGCGCGCCCACGTTCGCGCCATACTGCTGCCGCTTTTTTGTCCTTGATCTCCCCTTGGTAGGCTACTGCCTATAAATAACGACTTCTTGGCAAACGCAACTCATCTCACTCACAATCACTCACTGCAACAACAGCAGTTCCTCAGTTCTCACCAGCCCTTCATCATATCTTCAATCCAGTAAGTAGTCTCAGGGACATGTCGACCGTCACCCGTGCCTCGCTGGACCAGAAGCTTGCTCTGGCCAAACGCTGCTCCAGAGGTAACCAGCCATTATATTTCTGCTGTTCTAGCTCCGCATAATACTGTCAGCTCAATGCAGCATATGCCTCAATCTCATACACTTCTGTTGATTGGTGGCCGAATACTTGCAGAGGCCACGCTCGCCGGAACCAAGGCGGCGGCCATTGCCACCGTGGCATCTGCAGTCCCAACGCTGGCGAGCGTGCGGATGCTGCCGTGGGCGAAGGCGAACCTGAACCCGACAGGGCAGGCGCTCATCATCTGCACGGTGGCCGGCATGGCCTACTTCGTCGCGGCGGACAAGAAGATCCTCTCGCTGGCGCGGCGCCACTCGTTCGAGCAAGCACCGGAACACCTCAAGAACACCTCGTACCAGGGCGTCGGCCGGCCGCACCCCGCATTCTTCAGGCCATGATCCAGTTATTTACACGACGCCGTCTGATCGATGTCTGAATAAATTAAACTACCTGTCGATGTGCAGTCAGAGAAAAGTGTATCGTTGTAACTAAAGCTTGTGTTAAGATGTTCTTAGTTATCTTACATCCGGTTAAAGTATAATTTCCTCCGTTCAACTGGGGCCTGAACTTCCTGTGCGCATTCTGGTGGTCATCTTCCTCTGTTTGCGATCCATGAACTTTTTACCCTAAGAAAAACGTGCATTTTGTGGATGTACATACCTCTGTCCTAGTATATCACAACACCGTGTCTACATCTGTGTGCCACATGTAGTGTATCATTTCTGTCACGCTTCACTCTTAGAAGTCATGATCGATAATACAGGTCAAAAGTTCAAGTGATTAGGAGCCACCGAATCGAGCAACTATAAACACCTACTGCCTTTTTTGCAGAATTGAACATAGAAGAAAAAAATTAAAAAAGCTAAAGTGTTGGTCTTGTCAAACGGAGAATCGATCTCTCTCTAAAAAAACACCGAGAATTAACTGACCACAGGAGTTGCATTGGTTCGAAGGGTAGAGCGTGTGTACCAGAAGTGCCCGTTACACTTCGAAGCTCCAACATCGGCTGATCTCAAAGCTTATAGAAAAATAAAAGAAAGTTAAATATAGGTAAGGCAGGAGCACCATTAAGGTAGAAAAGAGACAATTAGTGGTTAGTATCAATATGAACACCATATGCAGATAAGGTCATTCTAATTCAGTTTTGAATTCATCGTGATAAAAATTTAGGGTAGTGACATTTGGTTTTGGAGTTTGTGTTGTGGGTAACTCGCCGTCCTGTTTATGGTTTGCTATGGTATCTAGAAGTTGATCCTTACCATACGTGGACCTAATCCACCTCGAGAAGGGGAGGCGAGGCCCTCCACCTTCTCCCGTGACTGTGGCCACCTTCTCTCGTGACCGTGACTAGGGGAAAGGGGGCTTGAGCCCCCTCAATACATATGTATCGTTTTATTTTACTCACATGCTATGAATGGGCTGACATATCGTAGCAAACAACAAATCAACATGAGAAATATAATAGAGCAAGACAAGATGGCATATAATGCATCATGATTCATTATTACAATCATTTCCAAATAATGATCGGCTCATCAAGAACTGTGAGCCCCTAAATCAAGCAACTTTGAATAATTTTTCATAGAAATGAAGAAAAAAAGTTGTTAAAGTACTGATTTGATAAGAACATCTTCAGCTCCTGATACATATTTTCTAAAGCTAAATATTTGGAATACACCATATAATTGTTATTACATTTAATAGTTTCTAATATGTACTTCCCAAATATCCATACTCCTAGTAAAGCTCACATCAGTGTTGTTATTTTGAGAGTTTTATACAACTATTGTAGATGCTCCGTTAGTGGATCCTGTTGGCCTATTCCTTACACTAATATCGCAAGTTCGCAACCTGGGAGTCTTCTCTGTCTCAAAATAAAGAGCATAAAAATCAACTGGGGAGCTTCATTATTTCAGTGGATACAGCCTATGTAGCAGCTACTAGTTCCCGCTACACTTTGAAAGCTCCAACATCAACTAACCCCAAAGCTTAGAAAATTAAAAGTAGGTTAAATATATCTCTAATTTTATATATAAAAGAAAAAAATAGTCAACTTAGTCCATCAACTATGGCTCAAAGCTCAATTCCGTCTTTCAACTTTCAAAAGATCCAATTTAATCCCTGAACTTAGTTAGAAGGATCAATTCAGTCCCTACTCCCATGTGGCTACCTACATGGCACGCCACATGAACACATGATATGTAACATCAACTTTAGTTGTGTATTTTGAATTCAAATCAATTTTTCTCTCAAATATCAAAATATCATTTTTTTTTTGTTTCTATTGCATAAGAAAATTGTATCCCAACATATTGATTGGTTGAGGCAAATTTTTTAGAAAATATTAATAGGTATATAAAGATATCAATACTATAGAATATGTTGAATCTGTGTCAAAGTGATACCAAATATTTGAATTTTCAAAACTAAAGATACAATATTTTGTATCAGTTCGGAGTAAATAGAACTTATTTTATATTTTTGATAATTTTATACATTTCATATTAAAAAAGCTAATCCAACCAATCAAAATGGGATGTTATTTTTTAGACAATAGAAATGTTGAAAAAAATCTTATTTTCATATTTCAGAGAAAAATTGATTTTAAATTGAGAATCCAAAATTGAAGTCGACGTGGCGTGTCAAATGCTGACATGGCAAGCCATGTTGATATGCCAAATGGAATCAGGGACGAAATTGTACCTTTTCAAGATTAAATTAGACATTTGAAAGTTAAAAGGACAAAACTGAGCTTTGTGGTTTGAGCCATAGTTGTTCGGACTAAATTGGCTATTGCGCCTATATAAAAGTAGTTATTATATGCATCCAGTTCTGTGTGGATAATTAAGGTCATCCCTAAATTCACTTGCAAATTCATAGCGGCAGAAATTCAGGAACAGCTTCGAGCTCGTGATAAGTTTTCAGTGGGGCGCAGCTACCAGAGCCCACAGAGGTGAGACGCCGTGACGCCCCTGTATATGGACACATGGGCCCGCCGGCCGGTTTCTGCTGCAGGTTGTGGTAGCTGAATACTGGGAGCGCCACCCTGATTCCGCCGGAAAACCGAGGACACAGCCACAGAGGATACGCACCCACCACAGTCCCCAGCAGATCGCCATCGTCATCGTCAGAAAAGCCCTCGTGCTGCTAACTTGCTAGTGGTACCTTTTGACGTGCCATGTCCATGTCCAGTTTAGTTTTACGACCGGTCACCGCAGGCGCAATTACTGGCTTATTACAGTTTATATAAGTACCGACAGTGAGTTGATACCACCTGTTGGCAGGTTGGTGTACCGTGTTGAACTGATGAGAGTAGTGGTTGATTCTCGTTTGACTGCTGGTTGGTACTAGCCCATAGACGTTGATCGAACCCCAACCAATTCGGGACAGCCACATGAGTCTAGAATCTGAGGACCTAAACCCAAGATGCTCGGGCGATTAGCCTCAGCTAGCAGTCAATACGAAGTACGTGAAAAAAATGCCGGCTAATTTCGTGGGAGTCTCGCCATGATTCGTGCTGGATCCTCTTGCCGCCATTCATTGGCCTGGGAGTGGGAGTACTAGTAAAGTTGAAGTCGGTTTGAGGCCCATGCACATGCGAAGATGCCACCGTCCGTCCGTCGGAAAGCTGAATATGGACACTGATAGAATAGAGCGAAGCGTGCGTGGAATCACGAAGCAAAAATATCGAGGTATAGGGTTTTTTTTTTTTTTGATAATTAGGGGGTGTTCGTTTACTTTAGGGACTAAAGTTTAGTTCTTAAAATTTAGGCTAAACTTTAGCATCTTTTGGAGGACTAAAGTTGTGCCTCCTTTTAGCCCTTCAAACTTTAGCTCTCTCGTTCGTTTCCTAGAGCTAATGTTTAGTCTAAAATTTAGTTTTAGCCTTTTAGTCCATGGAAACGAACACCCTCTTAGGTCGAGACGAGGAGGTTTGGCAGCACCTGACCGGGGTACTACCTGTGCGCCGTCCAGGCCAGTCGGCGTCGGCGGGCACACACCGGTTTAGCCCAAAACCAGGTACCCACGCGCCCGCCGGTTCCCTCCGCCGATCGTTTGGCGTCCCGGCCACTGCCTATAAATTTCCGCCCTCCCCTGGGCATCTCGATTCCGTCTGTCGTTCTTCAGTTCCTGCCGCTGATCACTGCTAGCCACTCACTACCAGCAAATAAAGCCACTCAACCATCTCTGCTTCACTTCATCCATAGCGCTTATTTAATTACCCGGTTTCATTTCATCCTGTAACCCCTGCAACAACAAGGATCACGATGTCGTCGTCAACAGTTACCCGTGCGTCCCTCGAACAAAGGCTTGCCCTCGCCAAGCGATGCTCGCAAGGTACACAAAGCCTGACGCATTCAACATTCGACTACGCTATCCTATCCATATCATCATGCAAACCATTGCCATTGTTTCGCACACGACTGACGCTTATCTGCATATTGTGCCTGATGAATGATGCAGAGGCCACCCTTGCAGGGGCCAAGGCAGCCGCTGTCGCCACCGTTGCCTCAGCTATCCCCACCGTAAGTTCTTCCCTGCCGGCCCTGCGCTGGACATGTAATCGTGGTCTAAATTACTCCTAACACAGTTTTTGCTATGTTTGTTGTTCAGCTGGCGAGCGTGAGGATGCTGCCATGGGCCAAGGCCAACATCAACCCCACCGGACAGGCGCTCATCATCTCCACCGTTGCCGGGATGGCCTACTTCATCGCCGCCGACAAGAAGATCCTGTCACTCGCAAGAAGGCACTCGTTCGAGGAAGCACCTGAGCACCTCAAGAACACCTCCTACCAGGGGGTCGGTCGTCCACACCCGGCTTTCTTCAGGCCATGAGATATTTGCACTGTCCTCGGGCTACTTTCAAGCAGTACTACTGCACATGTGTGCGAATAAAAACTGTCGCTTGGACCCGGAGAAACTTCAGTCAATAGCTCTCCACTGTAATTAGCTTTGTATTATCCCTCCTTTTCCTCAATATAGTGCCTTTTCTCTTTCATTAATTCGACCAGTTATATGGACAAAAAAACTCGACCTGCGGGGGTATGACGGCCCCGGGCATTTTGTTAAGAAGAAGACCTTCTCACGCAGGTCGAGAAAATCCCGAACCCCCTCCCCCACCATACACGAGGACTCAACTTGCCGTGTGAGCTGTGCATGCGAGTCTTTACCTAATGCTTTGGCTGAGAAAGGCGAGGGGATTTTTTGGTGCGGGATTGGGGGATCGAACCCCCAACCGGTGGGCAGCCAACCAGTTATATGGACACATCAACTTTCCCAAAAGACGAGCAAAAAGTTGAGATTTCAGTTTGCTTCCATCATACGATGCGACACAACATAGCCGCAATTTACAATCACGACATATCAGTGTGTCGACCACGCACGGCAAACGGATAGCAGTAGGCAGGACGTGATGATTACTGAACTGAAGATGTACACATCCGCATATTCAGTGCAGTTCACTTTACTAATTGTCTTGGGATATTACTACTTACCAAAGTGTCATTCTCGCTCCCGATAAATCAAATACTTTTAATCTTGATCAAATAAATAAAAAATTATTAATATTTATAGGACATAATTACCATCATTGATAGATTATTGAAACTACTTTTATAATAAACTTATTTAGAGATACAAATGTTGCCAGTATTTTTTATAAATGTAGTCAAACTTTACATAAATACCATAGTGACACTTATTTTAAGACAAATCTCACGTTACTACATAACAAGCTTGTATTAACCTCGGAGTTTAATACAAGCTTGTTACGTAAATACCGTAGTGACACTTAGTTTGTCTATTGGCTCCGAGTTTAATACTAGTCAAATGCATGCTCTGCACAAATCTCATGTTACTACGTAACAAGCTTGTATCAAACTCGGAGCCAATAAACAAAATAGGATTTTTGATGGGGCGTAACTGAACTGTGATCCTTGTTTGATGTTCCAGTGACATGTCCAGGTTGCCCAATTTTGTTTGAGGGATGCACTCATCCTAATTATAACGCTACACCATGAGTTTATCTTGTAAACTTTCGTGGGCCGATACCATTTTCATATTTAAGCCAATAATAGGTGCTTTCGAGGGGTAAATTACATCATTTCTCAAACCAAGCCCCAGATAATCTGTAAAATAAAAGAAGGGGAAAAATCAGTGGGGGGATGGCCTCCCAACTCACATTGTGTAAAAAAGGGGCTGGGGAAACTTTGCCGGGCACCATCAGAGCCGATGGATGAACACCTTCACTCAATCACGAATAGAAGAACATAAACAGACCATGAGTTAGTTAGAATATAAAAAATATATAGGAGGAAGGTATTTTTATACTATTCTCATCAAGTTGTTTTGGTAAGATGTAAAAAGTGGATAAGGGTGTGTTCGTTTTCTGAGTCTAAATTTTATAGCTGTCACATAAAAAAGAATCGTACTATTTATAAGTACTAAATAAAGTTTAATTATAAAATAAATTACATGTCCTTAGACTAATTTACGAGACGAATCTAATGAAGTTAATTAAGTCATGATTAGAAGGCGGTTACTCGTAGCATCACTTTAGCAAAATATAAATTAATTAAGTTTATTGGATTCATCTCGAAAATTAGCATCAATCTGTCAATAGGATTTTGTCATTAAATTGATCGAAATATTCATAAATACTAAGATTCTCTTTGATGTGACAAGACTTAAATTTTAGAAGGCGAGGAAACAAACGGGGCCTAAGCCTATGAACACCAGATCTGAAATCAGGGTAGGAAATGCCGATCTCTGGGGCCAGGGAATAAGCTATCCTATCCGTAGTTCCGTACGTCAGTGGGGAACACACACGCACGCAGCAGCCCACAGACAAAGGCGCCGTGACGTCCATGGGTCCGGCCGGTCTCTGCTGCGGGGTAGCTGAAAACAAGGAGCGACACTCTGATCCCGTCCCAAAACTGAGGGCATGGTTGCGTGTGGGTCAGCAACGTCATCAAAAGGTAGAGTACTTTTTTCTCTTGATTAATTTTCTTTTATACGAAGGCAGGCTTTTTTTTGCGAGGGGCAGGCTAATTATAGTATAGCAGCAACTTGCCTGTCTTTTACTACGTATCTACCTTCCAAAATTATATGTATACCACTATAGCAGTGCGTAAGGCTGCTCGCGTTTATTCAACTCCATCATGTAGTTTCTCTGCTGCAGTGTCAAAGTACTTGCATGTTAAGTCGTGAGTTGAAACTAGTGTGTTTGTTTCGTCGACATGCCTGGAGTGGCTTGACTTGTTATCTGTTGACGTGTGTCCAGGTTGGGCCAGTTTCACTTGCCGTGTCAAATTTACAGTCGTGAGAAAAAAAAATCACAGCGATGGTTGATGTTGATAATAGTTTCTTCGAACAAACCTGCTGTGCTGGTAGTCATTAAACTACCTGCCCACATGGTTATTGGTTTAGTACAAAGTTCACAGTGTTTTGCCGCCTACTTTGCATCAACGCCCAAAATCATTGGCCGGCTCCGATCCATGCGTAGATAGATTCCTTCAGTTTTCCCCGGTGAATAGCACTAGCAAAAGGTGGAAACGGTAGGCACAGCCAGAGCCCCAGGGCACCGGACCGTTGGGCACACACTGGTTTGGCCCCAAAACCACGTCCTCGTCCGCCGATTGTTTGGCGTCCCTGACGCTGCCTATAAATTCGCGGCCTCCCCGGCATAATCCTCCATCAGTCCATCTCACTCTCGCTACTGCTGCTCAACACCACTCCTCCACCCATTTCAAATTAATCTAGCTAGCTCTTCGCATACATCTCTTTAGCTAAGATGGCCAACGTGAGCCGTGCTTCTCTTGACCAGAAGCTTGCCCTGGCCAAGCGCTGCTCGCGAGGTACTGTCGAGCACATTGACACGTGGCTAGATTATTACGTTTTCTAATTTTGAACAAACTTTCTCTATGTACACGTCTTCTCTCTGACGCTTGCTTGGCATGGCTGCAGAGGCGACCCTTGCTGGAGCTAAGGCGGCGGCCGTCGCAACCGTAGCTTCCGCAATTCCCACGGTAAATAGTTCAGTTCACCATTTCTCACCGATTATTTCACCTAAGGCAGGGCGTGATTGTTCAAAACATCTCACCTCTCTTTTGCTCCGTCTTGTTCAGCTGGCCAGCGTGAGGATGCTACCATGGGCGAAGGCCAACATCAACCCGACCGGTCAGGCCCTGATCATCTCCACGGTTGCCGGGATGGCCTACTTCATCGCCGCTGACAAGAAGATCCTGTCACTGGCGAGAAGGCACTCGTTCGAGGAAGCACCCGACCACCTCAAGAACACGTCCTACCAGGGCACCGGCCGCCCCCACCCGTCTTTCTTCAGCCCATGAGACATCTGTCGAGCTTTTACACCCTCTTGCTCTGCTCGCTACTTGAGCCAGTACCGTCCGTGTCCGAATAATTAATTAAGAACCACCAGTCATAGCCATTACCCTGCCACAAATGGCGTGCTAGGAGAAACATTAATCAGTAGTACTATAGTTATCTCCTAGTGTTATGGTCGCTGTAACTATTTCACTACTAGCTATTGTATCATTTCCTCATTCAGTAATAATCAGTAATTCAGTATATAGTATATTGAAACTTTGTGTTGCTCAATCCTGAATTTCTCGTGCCTTGCCATGGACGCACCGTCACCTTTCCCAGAAAAAAAGAGAAAAAAGTTGAGGTTTCTGTTTGCTTCCGTCATACCATGCATACGACATCAGATAGCCGCCATAGCCATAGAACAAAGCATGGAACTAACGGTAGAGAGAGTAGGCTCTTGAGATGTGGCCGTTACTGATCGATGTACTGATCTGCCACCTACGGGTGGGGGTCGCCTACCGTACTGCCCGTCACTGACACATGGGGCCCGGGCCCATGCGTCAGTGGCGGTACTGCACCAGGCAGTACGGTAGGGGATCCGCTTCCGCCACCTACATGGCTACATGATACAACATCTATAGCCTATATCACTCAGTGCATGCAGTTCACTTTAATTTGATTGGTACCAAGACGATAGCAAAAGCGTACAAGCTATTGGCTCTAGATGTAGCCAATTAGATATACAAGTGTCATGCAACACAAGTTTGGGTTTAAACTTGGAGCCAATAGGGAATAAGATTGCTTGTGCAATGATTGCTTACTCCGTGGTTTTCTTGTGATTATCGCTTGATGTTCCAGGGGAAGATATACGCAAACGCAATATTAGGTGCAATCATGCAAACCTTTTCTCAAAAAAGCCTTTGCACTACATATTTTTCCATGTTCTAGTGACACGTAGAGGTTATTCTGTTCGAGGGATGAACTCATCCTAGATTGGAACGATACATCACATGTTTTCTGAAGAATTATAAATCACCTTATCTTCATCAAAATTAAAGATACCCTAGTAATTTCCATCACAAATCATCAACAATATTATCTTCAATCACGCAAAAGAAGAAGAATATAAAAACTTTTTTGGATTTTCTAGAATCAAATGGTCAACTCCATTATCCCCTCTGTTTTAAAATAATTTAAATTAAAAAATAATTTAGATTTAATTCTAAGTTATTCTCAAAAAAAAAATCTAAGGTATACTTGCTTTCTTAAGAATTTCAATTTAAGAACAGATGGGATATATTTCAATGAGTTTGGATATGTAATAGGACAAAGTTATTGAAAAGTTTTGTTCTCATCAAATTATTTTTGCAGCATCTACACAGTGGATAATTCTATGAACACCAGATCTGAAATTATGACAGAAAATGCCGATGCTGGGGGCCTGAGTATATAACCTACCTCTCCGTACACCAGTGGGGAGCAAGCAGCCCACAGACAGAGGCACCATGACGTCCATGGGGCCGGCCGATCTCTGCTGCCGGGCAGCTGAAAACTGGGAGCGGCCACTATTCCGTTCCAAAACTGAGGGCACCAGCACGAGTCGCCACCCCACCGTAAATAGAGCGCAGCAACTTGCCTCTGACTGTGTTGATACATAGCTTTTCCAATTTCCACGCGTACCATCAGGTCCAGTGCAGTGCGTACGGCCGCTCAATTTAATTCAACTACTTACAGCGTGTAGTTTACTGCCTGCTGTCAAAGTACTTACGTTTTGAAATTAGTCGTAACCCGGAGTGTTTCTGTACCTCCACAATGCATGGAGCGGTGATAACGATAGGCTTGACTTGTTATCTGTTGACGTGTGTCCCGGGCCCTGGGGCAGCTTCACGTGCCGTGTAAAATTTACGAAAACGGTTGATTAGATGTTCTTTCAAGGCGGAATAGCCAACTTCGTCCCTGAAGTTTCACCGAAAGCTCAATTTGGTCCCTCAACTATCAAAGAGACCAGTTTCGTCCTTGAACTTTGCATTTTGGGATCATTTTCGTCCTTTATCCTACCTGGCAGTACACATCATCATGCCACCTCAGATCCGCCTCCTTCCATTAAGGAAATGTCTATTTTGCCCTCAACTATTTTTCTCAAGTTGTAATTGAGTCTTTTTTGCATGTGCACACTTCACATTTTTTTTACATGTTCGCACTTCACACTTTTTTCGCATGCTCCTATTTTCTAGTTGCACACTCTATATTAGAATAAAGCATAAATGTTCATTTTTATTTTGAACAAGTTGTGTGAACAGTTTTTCTTAAGTTGCTCTTTGGATTTGAGAAAACTCTTAATTGTGTTTCCAAGTATCAAATCTATTATACTGCAATATACATTTATACTTTAATCTGTAATTTGAAATAGAATTCACAACTAGAACTGAAATGCAAAAACATACAAAAAAAATGTGAAGTGCAAACATGCAAAAAAAACTTAGCTATAGCTTGATAAAATTAGACAAGGGCAAAACAGACATTTTCTTAACAAATTGGAACCAGAGCTGAGGTGGCATGATGATTTGTACTGCCAGCTAGGATAAAGGACGAAAATGAACCCAAAATGCGAAGTTCAGGGACGAAATTGGTCACTTTGATAGTTGAGGGACCAAATTGAGCTTTTGGAGAAACTTCAAGGACGAAATTGAGTATTCCGCCTTCTTTCAACGAACCTGCTAATACTACCCTACTACAAGATTTTCTTTCTCCATACGTACTAAACTACCTGCCCACATGGTTTACATTGTTAACTTTGTGAAAAAAATTCTTATTTTTTGTGAGTATATCTTCTAAAAAAAGAGAGAAGTTTTGTGACTTGTGAGCATCCATTGATCCATCCCCGTCCATACACGTGTGCACGTACTCCCATCAACGCCAAAAAAATTACTGGCCGGCTCCGTTGCATGCGTAGATTCCTTCTGTTTCCCTAGTGAATAGCATAGCAGTGCCAAAAGGTGGAAACGGTAGGCATAGCCAGAGCCGGCCTTTGGCGCCTGGGTCCGTTGGGCACACATGGGTTTCGCCCCAAAACCACGTTCGCCGCCGATCGTTTGGGGTCCCTTCCGCTGCCTATAAATCCACGGCCTCCCCTGCATCATCCTCCATCTCACTCTGGCTATTCACAGCTTCCCAATTCCCCATCCACTTCAGAAATCTAGCTAGCTCTTTGCGTCGTACATCTCTAAGATAAAGATGGCCACTGTGAGCCGTGCTTCCCTGGACCAGAAGCTTGCCCTCGCCAAGCGCTGCTCGCGAGGTAGTCCATCAGACTGACACTTAGCTACGTCTTCATTTTGAATACACTCTCTGACGCTTGCGTGGCTGAATTGTATGGATGCAGAGGCAACCCTTGCTGGGGCTAAGGCAGCGGCCGTCGCAACCGTGGCTTCCGCGATTCCCACCGTAAGTAGTTCTTCACTTCTCTCGCCAAGTTACTTCCTCTGTAACCGAACAAAACATCTCACCGTTTTTGCTCTTTTGTTCATCAGCTGGCGAGCGTGCGGATGCTGCCATGGGCCAAGGCACACATCAACCCCACCGGACAGGCGCTCATCATCTCCACGGTTGCCGGGATGGCTTACTTCATCGCGGCGGATAAGAAGATCCTGTCACTCGCAAGAAGGCACTCGTTCGAGGAAGCACCCGACCACCTCAAGAACACGTCCTACCAGGGCACCGGCCGCCCCCACCCGTCTTTCTTCAACCCATGAGTCATGAGATATTTGCCAGAGCTACCTCTTGACCAATCGCACTGCTTCAGTTATTATTCAGTGCTGTCAACCTTCTCAAAAAACCTACCGTTCTCAAACCTGAAGCTGCTAAAAAGCTTCAGTTTACTGTTATGACCAATGTAATTATCTTTGTACTACTACTACTACTATTGAAGCTGATCAAAAGCTACTAGGGATTCGGAAACTTTGTACTACCGAAAACTTTGCTTACACAAACCTGAATTCCTGTGTTTTTTTTTCTTGTTCCAATCGAATCTTGGGATAACGCAAGCTCATGTCACATATCCGTATAGCTGATTCTACAAATAATAATCAAGCATAGTGCGATGATAATGAATTATCATGAAAAATAATTTCAATGGAATTTTTTCTGCACTTCTCTAGCGGTGTGTATTTTAAAATTAGTAACACTATAGCCCTGTTCGTTTCCTGCCCTCTAAAATTTAGCATCGTCACATCAAAGAGAATCTTACTATTTAGTAGTACTTTTATTAATTTAATAACAAAACCTATGTCACGACCCCCTCTAATTTGCGAGACGAATCTAATGATCCTAATTAATCTATGTTTTGCTACAGATGATGCTACAGTAAACATCTTCTAATAACACCATAATTACCCTCGTTGGATTCGTCTCGTGAATTAGATAGGGGTCTGCAATTAGTTTTGATATTAGACTTTATTTAGTACTCCAAAATGATAAAATTCTCTTTGATTTGATCCCTCTAAAAATTATATACCTGGAAACGAACAGGGCCTATATAACACTTCAAGGCGGGCTAGATCCTGATGTATTGTTCTCGAACATGAAACTTTGTAGTATGCCTTTGAATTCAATTCATGGTGTCCGATATATTGTGGCATATGGTTATAGTCACAACCAGATTTCAATAAGGATACTAAGGGGTTGCTTCAATTACTATTTAATTATTAATTATGGTTCATTATAAATATCAAATATCTGATTATACAATTAAACATATCAAATTAGTTATAAATATGTCTTATTAATGTGTCAAATTATAAATTTGAAGTACAAATTCTATCAAATTAAAGTATTTATTACCCTTTAATTTAATATGGTATGACATATGATGGATGAATATGACATTTATGTACTTCAAATCATGATTTGACATATTAATAAGATATATCTATAACTAATTTGACATGTTTAAAAATATAATCAAAGATCTCATATTTCTATTGAACCATGATTAATAATTAGACTAGGCGGGCACATGCCCCCTATGCTCACAAAAGTCACTCTCGTTTGTCATTTGGTAATATATTTTGGCACATAGTTATAGTCACGAGATTTCAACAAGGATAATAAGGGGTTGCTTGGTTTCTGCTTCTAAGAAACCTTATGATTTCTAGAAAGTAGATATGATTATTTAGCTCTGTTTTCATCAATCAAGTGGCTCGAATTCAGAATGATAAGATTGAATGGGGATATAGTTGGTTTTTGGTGACATATGCCAAATCTAGGTTAGAAAATGCCGAGCTATGGGGGCAAACAGAAGCCCACATGCAGATATGTCTGTCAGTCCGTAGGGCCGATCGGACTCCATTGCGGTAGCTGAAAACTGGGCTCGACACTCCAAAATTCTGAATCCACCCTAAGAAAAATGGGGCCTCCATCTGTTCTTTTTTGGGTCTAAATTTTAAGCCTATCATATAAAAAATCTTATCATTTAGAAGTGCGAAATAAAATTTAATGATACAAGTAATTGTAGAAACCCTAGGCTAATTTGTGAGATAAATATAATAAGGATAATTAAGCCACAATTAATGAATGATTATTATAGCATCATTTAGCAAAATATAAATTAATTAGGTTCATTAGATTCATCTCGCACATTAGCACCCGCATGTCAAAAAAAAGTTGTTTCTAGATTGATCAAAATATTCATAAATGATAAGATTCTCTTTGATGTAACAGGGCTTTAATTTTAAGCCTCCTTGTGGAACGGAGAAAAAAAAAGGATTTTTGTAGAATTGAATTCCTTCCTGTGAGTCTTTGGAACACAAGATTGAATCACATCAAATCGTTCAAAATTTCTATGGAATACTTTTCTCCATGCAAGTTTTGGATGAAAATAAGCAAGAGGTCCAATCTTTTGTAAAATTCCATTTCTCTCTTTCCCGTGTTGCAACCAAACGATTGCTAGGAATTTTTTCTGTGTTTCCAATTTTCATAATATTGCAATGGATGATGAACTCAACTACTGCATTTTTTCTATTCCTCTGTTTTCGAAATCGTGGATTCCAAAGGAGGTCTTAGCCGAGGAAACCAACACCGGAACCGAACAGACCCTAAGGGAGAACATATCTAGTGCTCCCACCGAGTTAGGTGCTCCCGTGCTCCCACGATCAATTTGTACTATATAACATTTACGAAAAATTATAACAAAATATGTATGAATAGTTAATGTTATCTTCTATCGTCATGCTAAAGTATAGTTGCAACAAGTAATTGTGTAAGGCACAACAAAAAAGAGAAATCAACGTTTGAACAGTAGCAGGTTGCGGGTTCAATATGAACAGCTTGCAACCCGCAACTCGTTGAAGCTATTTTTCTTTTTTTTTGTTGCGTCTTGTAGACAAATTTGTTGCATTTGAGACTTTGCATGATTTTAGATGACAATATACACTAAAAAATTATATTTTTGTTTGAATTTTTAAAAATTATATTTTACATTTTTTTTTATACTGAGAGCATGGGAGCACCTAAAAGGTGCTTGGAGCATCCGAGATGTTCTCGACCCTTAAGGGCACACAGTTGGCCATTTCTGTCAATCTTTGACAGCTTTGTACCTTTCCCTGCATATCGGGTATGTTCCATTGTACTTCCTCCGTCCCTAAATGTAGGGCTTTCTAGGATTCAAGCACCAAAATAGTCAATGTGTCAAAAGACTACCATACCCCTTTATTTTTACCTCCATCCACCCACCCATTAACTCTATCACCAACCCTAAAGTTTGTCCTATCTATAAAACGCCCTACATTTAGAGAATATTTCAAACTCCAAAACGCCCTGCATTTAGGGATAGAGGGAGTATGTGTATTTACTACAGTGCTGTTTAACCCAGGTACCAGGGCCACGTACTTATGCTACAAGTAACAGTGGATTTGGCTTATCGGGCTGTCGACGTGTGTCCGGCCGGCCGAGCTTCGAGCACCGCGTGAAACCTGCACCGGCGGTTGATTATTTTATGACGGTTCGGTAGCACACGGATGTCGATCAAATCCAAGTAAAACCGGATGAGGATCTGAACGCATTACTGTAGAGGATCCGAACGCTAGTACTCCCTCTATCCCTAAATATAGGATGTTTTGGAGTTTGAATTTTTCCCTAAATGTAGAGCGTTTTGCGGATAAGACAAACTCCGGAGTTGGTGGGAGAGTTAATAGATGGGTGGATGAAGGTAAAAATAAAGGGTATAGTAGTCTTTTAACGCATTGACTAATTTCAGTTTTGAATGCTAGAAAGCCCTACATTTAGGGACGGAGGGAGTACTCGCCACGACCAAGTATGATTAGGTTACGATGAATCGACCATCCGGTAGTAATTTTGTCGGTGTTGTGAAACCGGCCGATAAGTAAATTTGTGTTTTGAAGGGATCGACGCTACTACTCGGATGGGCCTTGGATGATTTAGGAGAGCGTGGTTTATACTGGTTCGGGCAATCGAAGCCCTACGTCCGCTTCGAGGATTGTTCGTGTTTCGTCTTGTGAAAAGAGCTACAAAGGATGCGAGGGAGGAGGGTTGCTCCAAGCCTCTGCGTGCAATGCGCTCTAGGATGTGTGTACGATAAGTTCGATTAACCCGATCCGTGGGGTGTGTCTCCCTTCTTGCGTGTGCGTGGGGTCCCTTTTATAGTCCAAGGGCTAGGCCACTTACAGGTGGGGTCGAGTTACCACATGTCGTCCCAAGCGGGGTCGGGCCGCCGTGCATTACCCTCGCTCGCATGCGGGCCGCTTGGGCGCTCCGGTCGTGCGGCGTACGGTCGGTCTTGATTGGTAGCGCCGAGTCAATGCCACGCTCGTCACCGTGGCAGCCGTCCTGTCGCATGGCGGTCTCCATCCGTCACTCCCGTTCATCATGGCTCCGGCAGAGATGGTGTTGGCGCCTCCGTCTTGTCGTCGAGCCGTGGGTGTCGGCGACGCGTGAAGATGAGACAAGAGGAGCCGCGCCGATCTCACCCGATCCCCGTGGATTGGTGAGTTCCCGAGCGGAGTTACGGCGATCCCCGTTCACCCGTGAGGCTTCATGAGGAAGCCATTTGCCCCCGAGTCGGCGAGGCGGGGACCGCCGAGCCCGCCCGAGTCCCGGACGGGAGAGGCGAGGACCGCCGGCCCGCCTCGAATCCCGAGCCGGGCGAGGCGGAAGTGGTGCACCCGCCCGACCCGGAGTCGGGCGAGGCGAGGCCGCGGGCCCGGCTTTCGTAGCCCTCACAGGCCCGAGGCGGACACCGTTGGTCGACCAGACAGACATGTGCTATTGTCTCGTCAATCGCTTGGCCTCCGTCCCGGCCACAGTGCCATCATGGGCTTGGTAATGATCACGCCGCTCGCAGCCTAAGCTAGCGCTAGCGTGCGGCGCTCGCGGAACGGGACAGAGGGTACTCGCGCCGGTCACATCACGTCCCGTTGGTGAGACGAGTTCCCGTGCGCCGCAATTGCGCCTACCGGCCCGCCGTAACTCCTCCCCCATCCGGTGGGTGAGGTCGCTTCTCCGCGAAGCAAAGGCAAACGCGGCAGGATTGCGGTCCCACCCGACGCCGAGCTCGGGCGAGGCGGAGATCGTGGCCCGCCCGACCCGTGGCTCGGGCGAGGCGGAGATTCATGGAACCACCCGCCCGGGTCGGGCGAGGCGGAAGTCGTGGTCCCGCCCGACTCGGGCTCGGGCGAGGCGGAGGTTTCGGGCCCCACTTCTGTATCCTTTATGCGTACAAGACGGAGCTGTTAGCCAGCTATTAAGTACCATGATTAGGGTTCCCTAATCTAGGTACCCGACAAATTTCTTGAACTCTCTCTGCATCGCACATGCACATGCGACATGCGGAAGCCCAAAACAATGTGGATTCCTTGCTCCTGGGGTGAATAGCACTGGGGAGTAGAGCTGCAAAAAGGTAGATCTCGCAGACAGAGGCAGAGGCGTGCACGAAGCGGATAGGAAAGCGTGTCTGAACCGTGCAATCGAGAAAGCAGATCGTATCGAGGAGGAGGTGAGCCGCACCTACCCTGCACGCAGCTCGGGCCACCGGGTCGGGTTGGGCGGCAGCGGCACACATGGGTTTCTGCCAAAACCAGGGTCGGCCTCGCGCCCGCGCCCGCCGGTTCTCCCCGTCCGCCGATCGTTTCGCGTCCGCGGCGCGCCCCATAAATTCACGCGCTCGCCTGCATCCTCCAACTCATCTCACACTCTCACTCTCACTGCCACGGTGCCACTCACCATTCGATCAACTCGCGTTCCTGTTTCTTCGCGCACCAAATCGTCATCGAGATGGCCTCTGCTGTGAGCTGCGCGTCACTTGAGCAGAAGCTCGCCCTCGCCAAGCGATGCTCGCGAGGTACATTCCAATAAAGTGGCCACGCTGCAGATCACCTCTGTGTTGGCAATGTTCCCAAGCAAGGTGGTTAATTTTCAGTACTGACGCTGTTCACTCGTTTCTGCAGAGGCGACCCTCGCAGGAGCAAAGGCAGCAGCTGTAGCGACCATCGCCTCCGCGATCCCCACCGTGAGTTCATCTATCTCCTCTCGAATTGCAACCGTAAATTGTCAAGTTGCAGAGATTAACTTGGTTCGTTTGGTTGATTCTGATCAGTTGGCAAGCGTGCGGATGCTGCCATGGGCGAAGGCCAACATCAACCCCACGGGCCAAGCCCTGATCATCTCCACGGTTGCCGGGATGGCCTACTTCATCGCTGCCGACAAGAAGATCCTGTCGCTGGCGAGAAGGCACTCGTTCGAGGGAGCCCCGGAGCACCTCAAGAACACATCCTTCCAGGGCGCCGGTCGTCCCCACCCGGCTTTCTTCAGGCCATAAGCAGGCATGAGGATCTATGTATACTGCTTGTAATTTACTACTATGTATGCTTATCATCTTAATTGTATCGCCCAATAAGTGTTTGCCCCTGCAGATCAGATAGCCAGTAGCCTGCTTGCTGGCTTAGCTTCTGCAGAGTGGCGTAGTCTAGCTGCTGGCCACCTTGAATATGTACTACTCTACTAGTATCATCAGTACTAGCATCGAGTAATGAAATTATAATATGGCACATAAATGAATGTGTTCGAGCATCATCTTGCTGATTTTGGAACCTCCAGATTAAAAACTAAAAAAATGGACAATTGCGCGGAACAGAACGAATAACTGAATGATGTGGCTGAGCATGATCTAGCACAAGGGAATTCTTCTAGTTGAGACATCCAAGAAATGGATGAAGTGTGACGGCCGATCGGTATGGATGCATATTTTAGTCTACCCGGAACTAAATCAAAGAAAGATATAACATTACTTTACCACAAGTTTTGGCCATATGCGAGTGAACATAGCAATTTTCTCAGCCAGTGAACTTTATCGATCGATCCATTTTTTTGTCCTTAAAAAATACAACACGGACCGGGATGCCTTCAAAAGTCCCAAAGCAAAGATATATGCGAAAAAAGGTAGCGGTTTAATCTGCACCGCACCGCTGATTGTTTTGAATAAATGCTGTATACATGCACATATTTTTAAAATTCAATTCCCTCAATCATGTGTGTATATGACCTATTGAAAGCGACTACTCCGTCGGCATACGAGTGCTCGAATTCTGCGGCAAACCGTAGCCGTATGTGCACTTAGATAACAATGTGGCCCACGCCGGCTCTCTGTTGTTAACCACATGAACGCATAAAGAACCAATGCTCAAACAATGAATACCAATGACAGTTAGCCAAAGGGTAGATGCAGTTAAATTTTGGACTCTTCACAGCATATAGTTTTGTCATGAAAAAGGAACACTAAGCAACAGTAGTACTAGATATTTTTGCGCATTGCACAAACTGAAAAAAATAATTCAAAGCTTAAAGGAATAAGTGCATATTTTTGTGCATTATAAAAATGCAAGAAATTGATCGGTACATAACGGTGCTCTGCATAGCAAAATACACTAAATAATTGAGCTGTTTTGTCCGAAAATACCCACCTCAAACATGCGTTGCATGGTTCGCTTGTTCGACACTTCCCTTGATGTAAAAACGAGCATGGACTTCAGGCACAGCCAGATGAAATTTCACCCGGACCTACAAGACAATGGAGAAAAGGAGTAGACGACCACCGGGACCTGTATCTCGAACGAATGGAGACAAGCTAGTAGAACGGAAAATTTGGAGCAACCCGCGGTGCAATGCGTGGTGTTCGATAATTGGACGTGGATTTCTAACGACTTGTCGCGTCGCTCTGGGACCAGACGAGACGAGTGCCGAGCTTCTCTGCCAATGGCTCCGTCGTTTGATGCACCGGAGAGACTAGTAGTACAAAGGAGGTTATCTAAAGGTAGAGTTTGTTGACTCTTATTTTATCCAACGGTTAGTACAAAAGTTCATGCTAACTTTAAATCAACTATACAAATGTCATCTCCTGTCAGTAATCTGTAAATGCTAAAAGACGGCTCTTGATGAAGAGATGAATCTTTAGTTTCTTCTCTCATTCTCTATCTTCCACAGATGATTCAATCCAACATAGACTAGCTCTTAGAGTCTAGGTGGAGCAAACTGGTAGCTCTAACAGAGACGTTTGTGGGAACTGTATGATAATGTCTCAGCTTCTGCTAAGATCTAACTCGTGAAGGATAGCTAATGATTCTGTCTCTACTCTCTTTTTCTCTTACAATATATAAGATAAGAGTATAATTTTCGATGGCAAATAAGAAATTTAATCTAAAATATACTCCATCTGTTATAGAATTCTAAGGTTTCAGATGGGCAATTTGAACTAAAAAAACTAGAAGTTATGTCGGAACAACTTCATTTCCAATGTGGAAAATCAGTTCCTAACTCTCTTGTCCCTATCTAAAAATCAATACAAGAGTTCATCCAGAAATTAATCACTACTTCAGTGAATATTGGAGTTTAGCTCTATATAAAGAGTTATCTTTCTAATTTGTACTCTTGGTCATATTTTTTTTAGATAATGGAACAAAGGTTCCGGCCTCTACACCTTACAAGGTTCTCTTGGTCATATAGGATTTAATCCTACATGAACTAGCTTTTCTTTAGAGTTTTAGAGGCCCCAACTTAGAGGCTCCAGCTTAATTGCATTGCAACGGCAAGGTTCACAGTTATGTTTCACACCCCCACACATGAACTAGCTTAAAGATGGTTATTGGGGATAACCAATGAAATAGACAGACCCCTATCTGGAACCTCCTCTCAAGTGCAAACCACACCACAGAATCATCAGCTGGTGTCCACGGAAGGACACATGCCCCTGCTGTGGGCCCGTGCAAGACAAGCACTCCATGTCGTATTGCCACAAGGAAAACAAATGCACCGTATAGAAACAAGAAACCGTGGTCCCCACGAGAGGAGGACAGTGGACAGGCCTTCGTTTAACGCCGTTCAAAATGATGTCAAATGAATTGTGGCATGGCCGTTTCTTCCGAAAGCACGCCCGCCACTTGCCTGTTCGCACCCTCATCCGCCAACCGTTTCGTTTGGCGCCGCCTATAAATTCGCGGGTTAGTTTCACTGCCGCTCATCGGTGCCATTGCTGTGCCGGCTATACTACCCAGCTCATAGCCACTTGTCCATCAACTCGCGATCGTGTTTCATTCCAACAGAGCTTCACTTCAAAGACATGGCCACCGTGAGCCGTGCGTCGCTTGACCAGAACCTTGACCTCTCCAGGAGAGGTACGTACAAACAGCCAAATTGTACATACCAGAATCTTCATTCTGGCGGTATGTTTCCTCAATCCAGCTGGTTTTCAGTGTACTGATGTTTGTGCATTGCATCCACGTCCGATCCGCAGAGGTGACTCTCGCAGCAGCAAGAGCAAAGGCAGCAACTGTAGCGACCATCGCCTCCGCGATCCCACCCGTGAGTTTCCATCTCCTTTCATGTTGCAATCGAGTAGTAATAGCGTAGCAGAGGTCTGGCCATCTCCCTTGCCGCAGCCTGGCTGGCCATGACTGGAGCTCTGCTCCTGCCTATAGATAGAACGCACGCGTTGAGTACAGATTCTTCGTGTTCCGTTTCGTGTTCCGTTTTGAGCCCACTAGCACGTTGCTTGGGGATTGATGCTGCCATGGCGAAAGCAAACATCAACCACGCCGGCCAAAGCTCCACAGGTGCACACCTGCGGCATTCTATCTCAATGCAACCACCGTCAGAATCACCAGAACACAAGTCCTACATTTATTTACAGGGTAACAAAAACGCTTATATATACCATTACTGTTTGCAGTTGCTTGGATGGCCTGCTTCGTTGCCGCCGACGAGGAGAACCCATCTCCGGAGAGAAAGAACTCCGCCGAGGACGCCCCGGAGCAGCTCGAGAATGCCTCCTTCCAAGGCAGAGGCACCGGCCGTCCCTGCCACCGTCGCTACCCGGCTGTCTTCAGGCCTTGCACAAGACAGAAATATATATAAAGTGCTTCTAAGCTATTTTTACCTTCTTGTATCACGTAGGTTTAGTGCCAGAAGTATTGCCCATACCGATCAGATAGCTTGGAGCTAGCTCAGCTTCTATGGATGAGCGGCGTAGTCTACTGTTTACCTTCTTGTCACCCAGCTGAATATGTACTCTTTAATTAGCATTGAGTAATGAAAAATGACGGCACATATAAATTATTCCATTCGAGAAACGTATTATTGTTTTGCAAAAATCGGCTGGGGGTTGCTTGGCACCTAGTACAAATTAAATTAAATCTTACAAAGATAGACAGTTTTTGTGGAACTGAATGAGTGTCTCAATAATGATAAGGCTGAACATGATCTATCAGAGGAAAATTCTAATTCACACAACATAGAAATGGATGAAGCTAGACGGCAATATACATTGTGTTTAGACGACAATATACATGTACTGTAAATTATAATCAAGAAGATTCTAAAGGGAAATCCAGTATGATTGTAGCACACAGTAGTTTTTAGCATCGTCTTCGTACCTGGTGTTATACTCACCTTGAATCTTGATTGAGGGTCTGTTCGTTTCCCCTATCTAATTTTTAGAGGGTCAAATCAAAGAGAATTTTATCATTTTGAAGTACTTAAATAAAGTCTAATATCGAAACTAATTGCAGACCCCCTATCTAATTCACGAGACGAATCCAACGAGGGTAATTATAGTGTTATTAGAAGATGTTTATCGTAGCATCACCGTAACAAAACGTAGATTAATTAGGATCATTAGATTCGTCTCGTAAATTAGAGGGGAGGTCGCGACATAGGTTTTGTTATTAAATTAATAAAAGATCTACTAAATAAGTAAGATTCTCTTCGATGTGACAAGTATCTAAATTTTAGAGGTGGAAACGAACGGGGCCTGAGAGAAAAAAAGCAAAACTGACAGCTGTCTTCAAATTCCCAAAGCAAGATGCAAAAAGGGCGGCGCTTCAGTCTGTACTCCGTGCAGGGCTGACGGTTTCGAACGACCCGACGGTTGCATTTCAAAAAAAAAAAAAACTTTTTTTTTTCAAAATCATGTTGTCTCAGCAATTATTCATGATGGCAGCAGATTGAAAGCGAAATATGCGGCAAACAGTAGCCGTATGTGCACCTTAGATAACTTATCATCAAGTTGTGCCCCACACAAGGAATGATTAATAAAAAAAGCTGGTGGTATGGTATGATAGAATGCTTTTATTAAGGCAAGCGACAGAAACAGCTTTTCATGAAAAAAATACTATAAGAAAACTAGCAGCGGGTCCATGTACACTCACAATAGTTGCGTGCCTAATCGAATAAACCTTTTTACTGTGAACATAAACCTTTGTCGTTTTTTGACTTAGTGTATTTAAAAGTTTTATTTCATCAATAATGCATGTATGACAGACAGACTGAACGCGACCACGAGTGCCTGAATTATTACGGCAAACGGTAGCCTTATGGGCAGTGGGCACCTCAGATAACTTATCATCAAGTTGTGGCCCACGCCAACTGATAGCCCGAGACTAATAGGCAAGTAAGCGAAAACCAGGTTTTAACGAAAAAGAAAAGGAAATGTAAAAGAGCGCAGTGCATATACTCACAACAATCGCGTTCGAGCCTTGTTTAGAGTTCACACAGCGATCTTTAGCTGCTCAGTCCAACTGTATTAATTGCAAGTCCGATAATTTACTTCAATGTTTTGCAAGCTGATCAAGGAAATAAAAACCGAGAGAATATTTAGCATGGTGTTAGTTGAGCCGATCGATCTGAACCAACGTTCGGTGACTGCCTGACGACTGGATCCAGCACAAGGACAATGCACCTAATAGTTTTCTTATTTTTCAGAAAAAAAATGTTGAAGTACGTGTTTGCGAGGCAGATGACGATCCTGCGTCTGTGTGAGCGACACTGGTCCGGAACGGCTTGACTGTACTACTTGATGCCATCGTACGCTGCGGTCATTCCAAGTGTCATGTAAACCGCGGCCGTGGGCGCATGCATGTGGACCACGATGGCAGGCGTTTAATTTTAGGGGTGTTCGTTTCCTCTAGCGACTAAAGTTTAGCTTCAAAATTCGAGCTAAACTTTAAGACTTCTTGGAGGCTAAAGTTTTGCCTCCTTTTAACCTCTTCTTTCTCTCGTAGACTAAAGATTAGTCCAAACTTTAGCCTCTTCCGTTCGCTTCCTAGAGCTAAAGTTTAAGTCTAAAGTTTAGTTTTAACCCTTTAACCCATAAAAACGAACACCGCCTTAATCTTGTTTTACTAATCATCACACGCCGCTGAGCTCAAAGCGCTTTGGTGGTGGGAACCGATAAATGGATGGAGAAAGAGCTGCATCCATTCAGAGACATGCCTTTATGCTAATGCTTTACTTTTTTTTTGCGGCCCCAATGATTTAATCAGACGTCATTCACTCATTCATGCGATCGGCAAAGCTGTTTTTTTTTCGGGGACCGCTGGAGGTTTTCTCTGTTTGCTCTGTTACACCATGGAACCACCAGCGCGGCAGTTTGCTCTGTTTGGCGGGGTGGGCCTGGAACAACGGGGAACAATGTAGGCGTTGAGAGAGTCTAGCCCATAGTATAATTTTGGTCCATAAACGGCCCAAGGTTATGCCGCCGCTGGAGCCCAAGCCCAACGCGCGACCGAGAGAAAGCGAATGGGACAGGAGTACAGGACAAGGGATTCGCGGCGGCGTACACCAGGCGGCGAGCGGCGCCGCAGTTCTGGCCTCGGCCAAGGCAGGGGCGGCGCCGGTGTGCCGATTCGTTCCGGCTGTGTGATGGAGTCTTATCCCGCCGAACACCTAATGCTGCGAAGAACGGCGGTCATCGCCCCATCGCGGCGCGCCCTGGGCGCTGGTTCCGGCCGTCACGCGCGGCCGCGTACCACCGGCATAACAAGCTTCAGGTAACAACCAAGCAAACTCGCTTCTTGACCACAGCCACCATCCCTAGAAAAGTTGGGCTGCCATTTGTTCCTGGCTGCAAAAGGGAGATAAAAAGATGAAACAAACACTACTCTTTTGTGACTTTTCTTTGCGATTAGAGTTTAGGGGGTCGAAAAAAGTGAAGGAAGATCAGCTAGATTCGTCCAAGTGTGATAGGGGAATAAAGATTTATTTTTTAGTCTTTAACTGTTGTTAGGATTTCAAGCCAGATAACTGAATGCTTGTTGTTTAAATTTGTCGATTCCAAATCAGTTACATTACCACAATACGCGTTTCAAGTGCTCCCAAATTTCTAGTTGGCGACGGCAAAAGACCATTTCCTTTTGGAGTCTCAGTTCCTTGCAACCAAAACTTGAACTTGGTGTTCAGCTCCCTATGAGGGAGCAGGGAGCAGGGAACATTATTCCTGGGGATATAAGGAACTATACTTGCAAATCAAAACTAATCTGGAATTTTTGAACCTTGGAATATTTTGCTTTTTGAGAAAGTTGATCGCCATTCAGATGAAGTACTGGCTGAACATCACCTCCACCAGATCTAGCTGGCTTTTGAATTGCTCAGCCCATCAACGTTCTTTGCACTTCTGCTGTACAGTATCTTGCTCTTTGCACTTCCGCGTGGAATTGATTCCTCCTCAAGTCAGCAGTGCCAGAAGGGTCGACATATTGCTCTAGGGTTTGTAGATGGTACTAACTGCTAAAGAATATAAGTTATATAGAGAGAAAAAGGTTATGATTAAAATGCTACGTGGTCTTTTATATTACCAGGGTAACACCCTGCTGATGTGTCTATTTGTGATTAGTGGGAGAGGGGTATGGAAACTGAGGGATCGTGTTCAGTTTTCCTGATCAGTCAATATGTTCATTCATGATCCAATACCCTATACTGACATGCAATGGAACTGTATATTGCTGTGATACGTAGGAATAATTATAGCAGGGACAAAAATATACATGCCAGAGGCCACAAAAGTATGTTCTTCTATACACATAATCCATATGAAGCTGTAATTTTGAGAAATAGGCGTAGCCCATTAGTACGCCGGTAAATACTTTATGCTTTGGTGGGAAACCTATCGTTTTGATGGAAACTATACTTATTCTCTCCTTTATAAGCATCATGTTTAATCTCAGTTAGCTGCTTGTACCGTATATTCCCTTACTGCCCTTGTTTTGTTGCTGAGCAACTTGGTTGTTGATGCTACATGCCAGTTGCCTACTTTGGTCTCGGTTCTGACTAGCAACAACAGAAGATGAGCATAAATACTAATCTAAAAAGGACAACTGAAACACATGCTTTTGTAGCAAATGGAACAGTACGGATAGCTGACTAGAGTTCAACATGGAACCTGTTGAAATTATTGTGTAAAGTGTGATTTTGGAGAATATATGTATCTCAGAATAGGTTTTATGAATGACTAAAGATCATGCACGTATGTGGAGAATCAGTTCTCCAAAGGCTATATTATTTAACCCCAATAATACAATCGATCTGTTGTTATGCCCATCCATCCCTAGCATATAATCGTGCATTTAGCCGACTTTAGTTCTGTCTTTTGGGGGCAGTTCGGCATCTAGAATGGACAGGCAACACAAATTGTTAATAAGATTAGTAAATGGGCAAACGATTTACTAAATGAAAGAAGCTTCACCAAACGTGTTCTCTTTTTCCTTTAACCTGAACTGTTAATTGGATCCTCAATTTGCCTAAATTTTGTTGACATTCTTCTGTAAAGTTATGCATATTAGCTACTATGGCTTCTTTGGTGAATAATTTTGTTTACTCTGCTCTTGCACACTATATACCAAAAGGATGGCAAAGATCTTATGTTATGATAGAAGATTGCATGACCTGTCACATGATGAAAGTTTAAGTAGGAACTGATTGACAAAATTACAATGTTTATTAGAAATAAACTGATTTATAGGAAAATAGCAGATATTTCATATTCTTTCTCTGATCCCATTATATATATAGTGCTAACCATCTCCATATTAAGAGACAGACTAAAGGCTAATTTGAACACTCAAATTAGCTTCAGAATTTCTATTAGCATGTTATTGGTCTAGTAGCTTTAACCACATTTTTTTCTCCATTTAACTTTATTGGATTGATAGGTGTCCTATCTTCTTGTTTCTTCTCATTTTATATTCTTAACATTCCTCAGTTGATGTTTATTCGCAATTATTAATTAAATTAGTAAATCCTTGGTCAAAACTGGGAACATCAGGATTTCTATTAGCCACACGAAGTGTGCACCATTGTTAGATATGCACCTACACCAGTATTTGGAGGAAGAATCAAAGTATAAAGAAATATGTTCCTTGAACCTTACGCAGAAATGTTGCCTGAAAATCATTAAAGCTAGTGTCCATGGATAGCTAAGCTATATTTTTTCCCAAAAATGAATGAGGAGGGCAAGAAATACATACAATGAAGAGGTGTATGTTCTCAATGAGGTAATATTATCAAGGATTTTTTTTCTCTTGTGAAAGGAATACCCAAGAAGTCACCTTCTATCTCATCCTTTGTCAAAATCTTGAAGCATCTTCAATTTGCATAAAATAAAAGGATGATAATTTCGACTATAAGATTTTAGTTTAACAGGTTTAGCATATGCTTTGCATGCCTTGCAAACCATACTGGTCATGTGTATGTTATGCACCATTGTACTTGTACATAGGCACCTAGGTTATCTCCACTGCATTTATTCATGTGGTGTTACCCAGGCGGAGCATTCACTCGGACTACGATGTAGCTCTTCTATAAGTTCTAAATCAAAATTAGGTAATAATGGGTTTATAATTGACAATATAAAATTAGTTTGAGTGCACATTACAACTTAACTGCATTCAGTTTTGTCTAATCAATTTCTGAATTCTCTTGACACTGATAGTTCTCTATGATATTATAGCTTGTGTTAACTGAGATTAACTTTGCTAGCTTTTACTACATATTCAGGATGAATTTATAGTCCATGTTGCAGATCCAAAGTGAAGCACTTTCTTCTGGCGTTTTTCCCCCTTTCTTGTTTAATCTTTTATCATGTCTTATTCAATTTGGATAGCTCAGTTACAAGGGCTAAGATCAGAGCATCTCCATACCTCCACAGCAATCCATGGATTCGCAATTATTGAGGTGCCTCCACTATAAAAAGAGCAGCCATCCACAGGGAGTATGAGCACAGCAAGCAAGCACACAGCAAGGAAAACACATCAAGTCATCAACTGAAAAACCCAAGTATTACGAACAAAAAACACAAGAGGCTTTAGAAGTTCACAGGGTATCCATTCCTTCTTATCCCTGTTTGTTCTTGTAGACTGTTGTATCAGCATTTAATTGACTAGCCATTCTTCTTAAGAACAGGTCAGACATTCATTTTATAGTTGTTTGATCTAAGATATAGTTTAATCAAAACTTATTTGCAAAGTGAGTTTGCCACCTGCCATGCATGATATGAGCAAGGTTTTTATTTATTTTTACTGGGAGCACGAGACATTGAATTGGCAGTTATTAGCTAGTTTGTGTTTAATTCTCATAGACGGATTATGCCTGTTGCTGTTATTTTGCAACCATTTTAGCTGGGACACTATTGACTTGGAAGTATAATAGTATTATTTATCTGTGCCCAGAAGAGTGATTGGAGTGCTATCTTAGATTCATTTACATGTGCACACTGTCTTGCCTCAATCACTCTTATATTGCTATTTTAATTGTCATTAGGAGAAGCTAACTAGTACAAATTTGCACTAGCTGGCTTGTCCTAAACGACAAGAAAAACAGAATGGGGTACTAGCCATATTTGAAAGGATCAAAGGACTTTGAACACATATTCTATATCTTCTAGCTCGCTAGCTACACCGTTATCACACCAGCGCCTATGTACAACATTGAATGATGATATTGCAACTCAGCAAGGTTTCCACAATGTCTATTCACATGTCAGAGATATACTTTTTGTGTACTTTTGTTTTGTTATATTCCTCATGACATATTGACATGTACAAACTCCTTGACACATGCATGGCATGCAGGGCTCTTTAGCCTTTTACTGCGAATGAACGTCCAGAGGAAGCCTGGAGACTGGAACTGCAAGTATTGTCAGCACCTTAATTTTAGCCGCCGTGACTTCTGCCAGAAGTGTCGTAATCCACGCTCAGACCTGCAGTTCAGTGATGGCCATGGCACGGGTGGTGTGTTGACCTCTCTAGACATCCGCCCGGGCGACTGGTACTGCACCTGCGGGTACCACAACTTTGCAAGCCGCAGCAGCTGCTTCAACTGCGGCACCATCGTCAGGGACGTCCCTGCAGGGCAGGGTGCTGAGGGCGGCCGTGACAGTGCTGCAGTTCGTGCTGGGTGGAAATCTGGGGACTGGATATGCGCAAGGTGAGATATAACTGTTCTGTTCTGTTCAAGTACATGAGTGTTTAGTTCATTATGCTTGACTGCTTGTCAACTTTTGCCAGGCCCGGTTGCAACGTTCACAATTTTGCTAGTAGGACTGAGTGCTATAGGTGCAACGCACCAAGGGAATCAGGTACATATTATATGCCGTCTTCAGCTGGGAATTGTTTGGTGCCCTTTTTCTATGCCCCTCCAATGGACATATACCTGATGCATATTCAGTCAATTATATGCAATGATCAATCTGAAAGAAATCAGAATCTTATAACGAATCTACTATGCACTAGCTATCTGATCAATTGATGCTGATGTAGTGGTTTTCCTTGGAGACATTGATACATCTTTTCATTTCTTTTTGTCTGTTCTGCCGATTCTGTGTGTTCTAAAAAAGAACTGTTATGCTGTGTATGTAGTAGGTCCTGGAAGTAAGAAAGGTCTCAGGTGAACAAGACCGTGAGATGTGAAGAGGTTGCCACTGATGGAACAAACTTTTGTCAGTCAGTCAAGTATGGAGTGTCCATGATGAGTTTACGTACTACTAGTATCTTGTGATTTCCTAGGGTGGAGTGGCTGCGAGGGTGGAGAAGTACCCAAGCGTCCAACTTATTACTACTACCGTGTGTTATTTGCCCCTTTTGTTCTTGTATGTTTGATTCAGTCACAGCTGAATCGCGCGGCTTGATGTACTTGCGTTATGTATGGATCTTAAACATCATATACAACTATATAAGAAATAATTTACCCACTCTATCTGTTGCTGAATGTGTTCTCTATGGTCTTTTCTGGTCGTGTAAAAAATCTGTGTTTTGCTCATGTGAAGCTTTCGGGGCTGTGCCACCTGCTGCTGGGTCAGAGCAAGTATTACGCGGGTGACTCAGCAGGCGAAATAGATTGACACGTCAACAGAATCCGAGCTGGAGGAGAGAGAAACGAAGAGAGAGAGCGGGCGACTCGCGAGTCGGTAGCGCGTTTCGGCGGACCCGAGGCCAAATCGCTCGCTCCCAGCCAGCGGCGGGCGACAGAGCCGGCTCATCGTCGACCTCCTCGATTACACATACCTGCTAGCATTGAATATTGGCTCTTTAATACAAATAGTCTTTTCGTCAACTGAATAGTCAGTCTCACTATACGTGCTGCCTGTGTGGAAGGCGGCTTCATTTAGCCAGTGCGCTGGCGAGAGCATAAAACTTGCTCTCGTGCTAAAATGACTCAAAATACCTGTAAGGCAGTTGACTTGCGAACCATGATGACGCATGTTAGGCCGTGACCCATTTGTCATGCAACCACTCGCTTCCATCCCCCGCAGCTACTCGCAACGACCCGTGCGCGGCTGCCGTGCCGGGAAGACGAAGCTACTGCCACCTACTCCACCCGAGCCCAGCCCAGTGGTCGCCATGGCAATCCACCTCCGCTCCCACGCCTTCGCAGCCAACCCGCTGCGGGGCCTCTCCGCCTCGTCCGCCGTCTCCCCCTCCGCCGCTGCCGAGGCTCTCCGCTCCCTCCTCGACGCCGGCGCCGGCGCGGACAGCGCCAATCGCCACCCGCACCTCTCCAAGATCCTCCCTTTCCGCCGCGGCCGCCCGCTCGCGCGCTCCCCGGACGCTCCTCCGCCGCCGCCCGATGCGGCGCCGGCCTGGCGCCTCGCGTGGCTGCCGCCCTCGCGCGTCGCCGGCGTGCCCCTGGACGCGTTCGTCTTCCTGGGGGCGCACGGCGAGGGGGACGGCAAGGAGGCCGCGGCGTACTGGGCTGTTGACGTCAGCGAGGGGATGCGGCGAAGGTCGGCAGCGCTGGGGACGGGTCGGCTTTCGTGGACTTGAGGACGCTCATGGTAGCCACCGACTGGAGCGACAAGGACGCCATGGGGGAGCTCGCTATCGCAGGACACGTACGTCCTTCAGCTCTTGATGGCAATCTTTACTCGTTTGTAATTTAGTGTCAATTTCGTGGCTGGGGACTCGACACGCAAGCTTGATTTTGATGTTGTTTGTGATGCGAGCAGGCTCGAGCGCTGCTAGAATGGCATAGCACGGCAAAATTCTGTGGGGCGTGTGGAGCAAAGGCTGTTCCTACTGAAGCTGGAAGGAGAAAGCAGTGCAGCATTGAGTCCTGCAGAAAGAGGATATACCCTCGAGTTGATCCAGTATGTTTCGTGTTGACAAATGAAAAGAAATCTTGCTGCTAGATTGTCTTTCATCATTTTGGAACAATGTTTACATTGCCCTTACATAATCTGTGCCTATGGCAGGTTGTGATTATGCTGGTCATTGATAAAGAAAATGATCGTGCACTCTTAAGCCGTCAGTCAAGATTTGTGCCTCGAATGTGGAGCTGCCTTGCTGGTTTTATAGAGGTGGACATCAGTACATATCATTTCGCATTTACAGCTGCCCATAATACCTTGCGCCTACAATTGTGCATTCAACTGCATTCTCTATTTTTGTCACTGTTTATCTTAAACTAACTTTGGGTGGGGCTAGATAGGGGAGGAAAATATCAATAGTAACATATGATTGAACAATGTAATTGCATGCTGCAAAAATAGTTCTATTAATGCAGTTTACTAGCAATTCCTGGTTTTAAGCTCATAATTAGTGCACTGCCCTATTTGAATCATGCTTGTATGAGAATGGTTGAAGCCCTTTGTTAAGCCAAAAAAACTGAATTTAAACTATTTTAGTAAATTTGCAAATTGTACATTGATTGTAATAATTGAATAACCCCATTAGGCATGAACATATTAGAGAGTATATCATCACCAGTTCTTGAGCTATGCAAACTTGAGAACTGCTAATTTGTGTTTTATTTGTCACGCATCCATTGTTTGTGGAGTACATTTTATTTAAAGCTCGTATTTCTTACTTTGAAAAAGAAAAGTTTTTGCTGATTTTCTGATCCTGGTGAAAAAGGTGATTTTGAACTTTTGTAAGTGAACTGGATCACTGGCTGTGTTAGAAGTTATGATATTTTCTGTTTAAAACAAATCTTTTTGTGAAATTAAAAAGGCATTCTATGTTGCTGTTAGATATCTCCTAAGCTAGTGCTCCATATTTTAATCATGTTTGTATGAATGAGAATGATTGAAGCACTTTGCTGAGCCGAAGAAACAAAGAAACTGAATTTAAACTGCTTGAATAAATATGCAAATTGAACATTGTTAATAGTACTGGAATGACCACATCAGGCTGCTAGAGAGTATATTGTATATTGTGACTATTGAGCGCTGCAAACATGAGACCTATTAATTTGTGTTTGACTTGGGATGCATTCATTATTTTGTTAAGTACATAGTGTGGTGTTTTTAAAAAACTCATGTTTCTTACTTTGAAAAAGAAACGTCTTTGCTGATTATCTGACCCTGGTGATTAGAGTTGTGCTGAAAAAGTGAAAAAGGTTGTTTTGAACTTTAATAAGTGAACTAAAACAAATCTTTTCCGACATTAGAAAGGCATTCTATATTGCTGTTAAATATCTCCCTAAGCTAGTGCTCTCAGCAAATTCCAATATGTGCTGTAGTCATCAAGTTCATCATCTTTTTCCCCCCTTTTAACAACACAAGAAGCTTATGTGCAGCCAGGAGAGAGCCTGGAAGAGGCGGTGCGAAGGGAAACGTGGGAAGAAACTGGTATCGAAGTTGGACAAGTCATTTATCACAGTTCTCAACCATGGCCTGGTAATGCTCTTGCTATTGTTCTCTGATGACAACCATAGAATGAATTCAGATAGAAGATTTAACATTTCTTCATATATTCTGTCAAAACTCAAAAGTACAGGAGTATTTACACACTAGTGGAACTACTACTATTTGCACACTGCTGTGATCATGCAGTAACAATGTTTTCACATACGTTATCTGGCTGTGATAGTGTGATAATATTTGTCGTTGCATATTGATTCTCTTTTGCAGTTGGGCCAAGTACTATGCCATGCCAACTGATGATGGGTTTCTTTGCTTATGCTAAATCGTTGGAGATACATGTGGACAAGAAGGAGCTTGAAGGTACAACAAATCCTCTGGACTCAGATGTGTTTTATTAGTTTCTGTTCTTCTTTCCTGCATTAACTGATTGGTGCTTCCATTTATCCAATATTATGATTAGTCTTCCAGTTGTAGCATTCTTCTGGCATAGTCCCGTCAACTGTTAATGTGTGCTTAGATTACAACACTTCCTCAGCATTTTAAGCTTTGAGATCAACGAATTGATGCATTGGACTTTATGTACATATCACCCTATATGCAGATTGTACAGTTGAGAAATGGAACTTAAATAATAAATTAATAATTTGGGCTGTCGTACCAGGATCCTTTTAGAGGGAAAAAAAACTCTTTGGCCACAGTGAAATTGCAACTGTCTGAAGCACTACTCTTTCATCATTTGTGCAGATGCCCAGTGGCACAGTCGTGAAGATATTAAGAGGGCGCTGACATCAGCAGAATATTTGAAAACTCAGAGGGCAAACGCTTTCAAGGTCAATCAGATTTGCAAGGGCAGCGAGAAAGGAAAGAGCATGTCTTATGATTTCAATGTGGAAAGTAGCGAGCCTGCTCCGATGTTCTTCCCTGGGCCTTTTGCAATTGCTCACCACCTCATTTCTTCATGGGCTTTCGACGGAGCACCAAAGGTGCCTAGCTCATTCTCAAATCTGTAAGCCCGGACCCTATTGTTTAGAGTCATTAGATGGAAGGTTATTGAACTGAATCCTTGGAGGCACATTGAATCATGTCTTGCGTTCTTTCTAGTGTAGATATGATGTTTTTCGTTGCTGGTTGGAATAAAAAAGGTCAGGAAGGTTATAGGTTAGCAGATAGCCAGAGCCAGAGGATTTGGCTTGGCTTGACATGTATACCCACTGATCCTTACGTTTTTATACCTGCATTAAACGATATGTAACTATGTACAGATACAACACAAATGTAATCGTGTATACAGATTCAAAAGGAAAGAGTGTGAAGTCATTTTTGTCATGCAATTTTTGCTCCTGTAGCGCTGGGCATTCTTTGTCCCCAAACCAATTGCTACTTAACCTCACAACTCAATGGAATGGAAATTGGCTCTAAGCTGTAGACTGATTGGCGAGGTTTCCAGACATGAGCATTGTTGAGTTTTCAGAGCGTATTATAGCTTAGAGATGTGTGAGCTGAATTGCTGAGTTGTCATGCTGTTTTTGCTCTTGTGACGCTGGCAATTCTTTGTCCCCAAATATATTGCCACTTAACCTCACAACTCATGGAAATTAGCTCTAGGCTGTATATTGATTGGCGGGGTTTGCAGACATGAGCATTGCTGAGTTTTCAGAGCGAAGTGGAGTATATAGCTTAGAAAAATATGAGCTGAATTGCTGAACACCACATCCAACGTATGAGCTGACGGTCGTTGCCGCATTCGTCGTTGAAGTTTCCTAGCATGGAAATGATTTTTCAACAAGTGACGTTCAGAAAACAAATTTCGTCTTGATAACATATAGTACATGTGGTGTCTGGTTGCAACAAGCTAGGCAGTACATGGACTTGTCTAGTGCACAAGATGAGGAGGCAACCAGCATTATTGGTGTCACACAACACAAGTCAGCTCAACTCTTATTAGAATAGTATCGTCAGGACAACAAACAGCTGTGTGGAATCAGTCACCAGCGATCCCCTTGTTGGTTCGTTCCGTGTTCATACCAACAAAATCCAGTGAACCGTGACTACTGCTACGAGTCACCTAATGGACAACATTTCAGCTGACCAAAGGTACCGCCTACAGGCACTTCAGTTGTGCACTAAAGGAAGCCCGCAGTTCTGCACTTGAGTTCAATCTTGATGCGCTCTCGACTTTGTCCGAAAACAGGAGTTGTTTTGGATTCAGTCCTGAGAAACAGACGTGTTTGTGTACGGAGAGTTTCCCGCCCGCGCGGGCCGCCTCGTCGTCAGGCTCAGGCAGCTCAGGCCCCACGACCCTTCTCCAGAACCAGTGGTCGCGCCACACGCCGGCGACCTGCTCGATGGGCACCCCCTTCGTCTCCGGCAGCAGCAGATACACGAAGGCGGTCATGACCGCTAGCCACGCGGCGAAGAAGAAGAAGATGCCGGCCTTCATGTGGCACAGCATGGCCAGGAACGCCTGCGCCACGAACACGGTGAAGGCGAAGCTCACCGCCACGGTCACGCTCTGCCCCGCCGCGCGCACCTCGAGAGGGAAGATCTCGCTGGGCACCAGCCACCCCAGCGGGCCCCACGACCACCCGAACCCCGCCACGTAGACGGCGATGAGCAGGATCAGCACCGCCGCCCACGCCTTGCCCACGCCGCCGCCGTCGTCGTGGAGCTTCGCCGCCATGATGGCGCCGATGAGCACCTGCGCCGCCAGCATCTGCGCGCCGCCGGCGAGGAACAGCGCGCGGCGGCCGAACCGGTCCACGGCGACCATCGACGCCGCCGTGGACCCCACGCCGACGACCCCGGTGACCACGGCGGACAGCAGCGACGCGCTCTCGCCCATGCCCACCGTGCGCAGCAGCACCGGCGCGTAGAAGGCGATCGCGTTGATCCCCGTCACCTGCTGAAAGAAGGGGATCGTCACCGCCATCACCAGCTGCGGCCGGTACTCGCGCCGCGTCAGCAGCATCCGCAACCCTCCTGACCCGGACTCGCCGTTGTCATTGTCATTGGCAGCGACGATGTCGTCCAGCTCAGCAGACACGTCCACGTCAGCGCCACGGATCTTCCGCAGCAGTCGCGCAACCTCCTGCCGGCTCCTGCCTTGCTGCACGAGGCTGTTGGGCGTCTCGGGCAGGAACACGGCGCCGAGGGTGAGCAGCCCCGCGGGCACGGCGGCGAGCGCGAGCGACACGCGCCAGCCCCACCCGCCGGCGATCTTCTGCGTGCCGAAGTTGATGACGTTGGCGGCGAGGGCCCCGACGCCGACGCTGAGCTGGAAGCCGTTGCTGAAGGCGCCGCGCCGCCGCGCGGGGGCCATCTCGGAGAGGTAGAGCGGGACGGCCTGGTTCGCGAAGCCCAGGCCCACGCCCAGCAGCGCGCGGCCCAGGATCACCATGGCGATGTTCACCGACGCGCCGCCGACCGCCGCGCCCGCGAGGAAGGCGGCGCCGCCGAGGAGCATGGAGGTGCGGCGGCCGCGGCGGGCCGTGATGGGGAGGCGAGGATGGTGGTGAGCAGGCCGGCCACGTAGAGCGAGGAGGTGAAGGCGGTGAGCAGCTGGCTGTCGAACTTGCAGTAGTTGCTCACGCGGGTGTCGCCGCGCATGCGCCGGTACACGTCCGGGAAGAACTTGCGGAGGAACGGCTCCATCGACGAAACGCCGCCTGCATTTTTGTTAGTGGCTTGTATCAGTCACTGTAATTAACGTGATCATCAGACACACGATACAATCCATACAAAAATAAAATAAATTACTCTAAGTTGCAAAATTCCACACTGAAACTTTGCTCTACTGCTACTGTAACTTGAAGTCATACGGTATTACCTGCGATCCCGATGTCGTAGCCGAAAATAACACCGCCCATGCCGGCGGTCATGCACGACAGCACCACGAACGCGGTGATCCTTCTGCCGTAGCAGCGCTCCTGGCCCTCGGCGGCGACCACGCCGACCGCCATGGCTGGCTTCCTTGCAGTGAACAAGTGAATATCTTGTTCAGTCGAATCGCTGCAGATACCAGCTTATTAGGTGACTTGTAGCAGTCATGGTTGACTGGATTTCGTTGACTAGCTGGACTGGATGAGCGGTGCTGATCGAGCAGTTTGTGCAATAGTCCTTGTTTGAATTCAGTCGGTGTCAGTCAAACATAACACATGGCATGAACGCCGCACGAAACAACAGGGGATCACAGATAAGAGATTACACGAAGCTGTTGCTGTCCCGGCACACTACTAAAGAGTTGTGCTGACTAGTATGACACCAATGCAGATTGCCTCCTGAGCTTAATTAGCTTGTTGCAACAAGATACACATGGGTGTTTTCAAGAGGAAGTTTATTTGTGAACGCCACTTGCTGAAAATTCATTTCCAAGCTAGGAAAGTTCAACGCCCAAGGTGACGTGCGTATTGGATGTGGTGTGCTGCATTTCACTTCGCCCGTTTCAAGTTATACGATAGTAGGAAATATACCTCAAGATTCGGCACTGTTCACGTCTCCAACAATTGTCATTCAAGTTACTAACTTCCAGTGTGACATCTAGTAGCAATTGACAAGAAGAACACTGTATGACAGAATGGGCCCTCTTTTGTCCTCGAGTAAAGATGGATTTTCAAGCTTGATTCGTCTTTCTTTTGAATATGTAAATACAAATACAATTTGTTCTGTATATCTTACATACCGTGTAAAAAGATTATCAAATTAATTAATCAGTGGTTATCCATTCTCAGTGAAGCCAAATCAATGGCCATCCATTCTCGATAGCACATCAAGTCCTGGGTTCGGCTCTACATGAGAGCGAATTTTTCAGGATTTAACGGCATTGTGCTTTCAGCGACGCTCTCGTCGATGACAATGAGATACCTGTGTCCATATTGTCAAATCATTTGCCTAATCTTCTGACCTAGAGCCTCCCTGACCTTTTAGTGCAACCGGCAATGGAACGGCAGACATGTTTCGTTATGTGCCTCCAGTCCAAGAATTCAGATCAATATCGTTCCCTTTATTATTAATGAATCTAAGCAGAAGGGTCCAGTCCAGCCTTACAGATTTGAGAAAGAATTAGGCACCGTTGGTTGGGAAAATATGTAGTGGAAAACTAGGTGGAAGCATGAAAACTCAATTCAAAAACTGATTTTGACGTTTCAAAAAATTCTGAAAGTTTATATACGTGTTGATAACATGATCATAGATATGCACACCAAATTTCAAGTGCACATACCTCTTAGTTTAGTAGATACAAAAATAACAAAACATGTGCAAGAGGATAAAAACTACAATACTGTTCACTATTTTGTCATTTTCCTCTCATGCACCATGATTTTGTCATTTTTGTTTCTATTAAATCATGTTGCAATTGAACTTGCAATTTAGTATGCATATTTATCCTCATTTCATCTATGCGCATGCAAGGTTTTAGATTTTTTTCAAAACTCCAAAATCAATTTTAAATTGAATTTGCATGTTTCCACCTAGCTAGTGGTTTCCACCACGGCCCCTTTGGATTGAAGGAATGACAAAGGAATTTTAGAGGCTAGGAATTGTAAAGGAAATTTTCCTTCTATGTGTTTAGACCATTTTCCTTCAGTTTTGTAGGTTCATAGGCATATTGTAGTTGCCGATCAGTTAATGCGCTATTGGACCTGGCCAGCAAAATAAGATGAGCCAGCAAAACATAAAGCCCACATCAGCCCAATATTCCATGAATAGATCGATCTGCCCTTCTTCCTCCTCTGGTCGCCAGCGAACAGCCGAACACAACTATGGTGTTGAAAAAGCTCAAAATCACAGCGATTTCTAGGGCAAGGGGATTGAGAGGAGGGTGGGCTGGGCCGGGGTACTCGACGCTAGAGTTTGGTATCGCGACCACCATACTATGCCATATTGGAAGGTCCGCCTCCGACACCAAGCATTGAAACTTGTGTTTTACATGTTATATAGTTATATAGTATAATAGTCTACATATAATAGTATTATGAAAACATGTTATTAAGTTGAGTGAATCATTTATCTTTTACCATTCCTGAAATAACTTTTCACCATTTACCTGGCTTTTTCTTTACTTTGGCTTGCTTAGCAATTCTTTCATGACATTTCTTCAATAGATCAGCAAAGAGTGATTTATCAGGTTAGTGGGATAACACCAGTAGTAGAGTCCTTTTGGCTTAGTGGGATAACCCCAGTAGTAGAGTCCTTTTGGCTGTCTTATAATCTACAAGTTTGTAGCGGACCATTAGAAGATTTCTACCTTGAGCACTAGTACTCTCACCAGATCAAATATGTATAAAGAGCATCTCTAAGGCCACATGATCATTTATCACATATTTGTGACCGGTCACGCTTCCTAGATAAGCGTGGATGAAAACTTTGTCCTCAAATTTTGTGCCATAGGTATTAAGGAATACAAGCCATGCTCTATTGGGACGCACGTCATAATCTATGAAAACAACAATATATCCCATGGTAGTTCCATTATGGTTCGTGTGGGGTGAGTATTGGGTTGAAATCATATATCAGATTGGGAACAAGAAGATCAAAGACCTTGTGCATCAGCAAACCTTCAACAATTGAACTTCCACTTTTTATTAGTCGTTTTATTTACCTAAAACTTATTCTCTTAGCTGACAGATATCCTTTGATGTTGCATTGTCTTCTAACGTCTTTTTCTCTTGCCCTCACTCCTTTTTTCATGAACATCTTAAGAATTTTTTCCATGTGAGTACATGCATAATATCACAAATGA
>JAUNZO010004127.1:0-55938 GCA_031894775.1 Chloris gayana
TCAGAACATAGTAATTACTAATCAGAAGATAATTCTTAAAATTACCATCATTTTTGTAATATATTCAATATACACATGTGAAAATACATTTTGTACGAGTGATCTATTGTCTATTGTAAGTATAATCTATTATGTAATATAATTTGTTATAATCTTACTAAATAAATATTGGTATAAAAGTCAATCATAATTTTTAAAACATGAAGAACTTTATTAGATGTGTCTAAATATTGTCATTCTTTAATTATTTTTACTCTTAATTGCATTGTGGCCTATTTTGTAATTCATGACCATTATTTAATTATTGTTCTTCTAAATCCTCCAATCGTTGTGCAAAACATAACTTGTTATGTGATAATTGATTTTATAAAATATAGAAATAATCATAACGCTTGTGTGCCAAATATATATTATTAAGTGGATTATTCTTGAATCTATCTAGAAAAGTGCATATCATCTATTATTATACCCCCCATGTGCTATTGCATCCTTGGCACCTTGCGAGATCTCATCCACTGTTTTGTTCATTGTAAAAATATCTTGAAATATAACCATAATCACAAAGCTATTACTTATATTACCGGATGGATATGGGCTTCTCTTTGCTCTAGCAATAATATCCGACTAGTACAACAATCAATCTCCAATATCTGCCAAAGATGAAATTGAACAAGATAGAAACCGAGGCTCCTGCTGGAGTTCAAATCATTTTGCTGCCCCCGATAATGTAGGAGCCGGTTCCTAGATGGCAGTTAGGAGGTTAGTTTAGGAGTCATTGTTGGAGATGCTCTGACTATACAAAATAGCTACTAGAGTATTTGCTCTGACAGATCTGCGTTTTGCTACAAGGTACAATAATTTAGGGACACAATGGTCCATCATATCTCCATCACAGGTCAATATAAGAATAATCAATGCCTCATGTTTCTGTCCTCCCTGAATATTCGCACGAATCATGGATGGTCATTTGTCATCACCGCCGCGGCTAGCACAGTCCTCGACGAACAGACAAGTCAACAAGAAGACGACATGTGTCCAGCTTCCTGGTCTGAAGAACCAACGAAGACGAACGCAACTGAAAATTTTCAGGCAACAGATCTGTACAGACTACAGAGGTGATGAGGGAGAGGCAGGGTTCCTGAATTATTGCTGGACGAAGGGAGATCTTGTTTACATCGTTGCAGACGTGCGGGTCATTAGTACATATACGAACAGAAAAGAAAGCATACAGTGTAACAGCAGTGCACGGTTGGCCATGCGTGATCCATCGATCGTTCTGGAGCACGGGCCTCGGATTGGGGCTTCGTCGCTTGTTCGGGACCATTAGCTGTGAATTGAACGGCTCCGAGATACCCGCCGGAGCGTCATACCGCCCAGTCTCCGGCGGAGAAGGCCATCGGCTCGCGGTAAGAAATGGCGCGCTTGCCTCTTGCGACCACGGTAAGGCGACGATGGACGACAGTGTCTTGACAACTCGGCCAGTGCAGGGCCAGGGGTGGCTGTTCCATGTGAAAGGGTGCAAGCCAAATTGGTCAGTGAGTTCGATATACTGGTCATTCATCACGGAGTATTGTTCGTGGGATCCGGTATAGAGCCTCTTGGTGTCATGGTGTCTGCATTGCACGCCATAAAAATAAAATATAGCTTGCACGCACTCTGAACCCTGGAAACTTTTCAAGTTAAGCTATGTTATGGCAGGAAACACCGTCCTCTTCCATTCGTTCTTTGAAGCTGCGTGTGCAAAAAGCCAACAAGGATCACAAAAGTAATCGTCGTCGAATCTGACAGAGCTTGCATTTTACAAAGAACGAACAATGATTTGGGGGGAACAAAACAATCCATAAAATCTCCCCGTCACAGGTCGACATCTACGGGAAGAAACAGCGCTAATAATTGAGTTAATAAATAAACCCAGACGTGCGACTAAAAGCATACTGAAAATACACAAGCAAGCATGACCCCTCCAGGACAGCTACTGTTTTTTTTCTCACAAAACATGCATCGCCGTTTGTCATCTTCTCATGTCTGATGCCGACGCGAATCATATATCCACTCTGCTCGGCGATGAGATAAGGTCTCCACGAACTATCGACAAGACAACAAGTCACACGCCTTGTTGATTTCTTCAGCTTACTGTTCTGAAGCTCTGAACCAACGAAGAGGAACGAAGAAGAAACCAACTGAAAGTTTGAGCTATAGCTTGTTGACATTGTTATTACTGTACAGTGCCATGAAGAACATTACTTGCTCTGCCCACACCTCCTTGCAATGCATGAATACTCTTTTTTTTTTGAAAATGAAATCTGTCATTACTAGTACGCAAATGATGGTAGATGCATAAATAATACATATTGGTGTCAGAAAATGTAGCCTTGTCTCGGAGTCAACAAATTCTGCAAAACAAGCATTGAAGGTCTTTTAGAGATTACTACTTTAGAAGCAACACCTACAACACCATTTGAAACTTAGTTCCCCCATTTCAATGTGCCACCAGACTGAGGCGACACAAGTGACCAAGCCACAAGGACTTCCAACTTACAAGTGCCAAGCTCAAGAGTTGCACAGCTTCCACCAGCTGTCGCAGGCTTGAACAATGCATTCTTTTCCACTCTAATCCCGTCTTTCCATGCAATGTAAGAAACAAGCAGCTCTTCATCAAGTGCAACTGAAACAACTTGTCGAGAAAGTTCCACATAACCATCACCATTAACAGGCACACTGTCAGCTCCAAACTCAAGTAAAACAAGTTTCTCATGTTCAATTACTGGAGTGAGGGCAGTAATTTGACCATCAACACCATCTGGCCATGAACCTTCAATGGCCCGAATAAATATTGTGGCCTCAACAGATTTAGTAACGCCTGCGAATGCTAACTTCAGTAAGCTACACTTGCTCATGAAACACACCGAACCGATGCACACATAACCAGGGAAGGCTGGCACTGCGGCAGCAAGAAAACTTAAGTATCTATCCTCAGATTCAAACTTGCCCCTCACTTTTAGCTCAAACTCAATAAACACATTGTTATCCCAATCCAGAACAACAGTACGGGTAGGACCTGTCAGTGCCAAATATGGATCCTTTTCAGTCAGGGATTGGCAGTCATCTCTTGAACGAAAAAAGACAAGGTTGCGATTGCGATCAACGGAGTCACGTATGGCAACCATACCGAACACATCAAGCGGAAACTCTAAGCCCCCAAATAGTCCAGCAACCTGGACTGAAAAAATCTGTAGAGTGTCGCAGGGGTAGGCAACTTCGGGGGCTCCAAGGCGATATGTAAAGGGCATGGCACGGATCATCGTGACGCTCTCAAATGAACCGCACTCGCCGGACCATAGCTTGATCCAGCGGCGACGGAAGGCGACAACCTTTTGGTCATCATCGTCCACCGGCAACTCGTCGATATCCGTCTTAATCCCCGGCTCCTCCTTGGGGCCATCCAACGTTATCACCTTCTTCGGCACCTTCTTCTTCTTCTTCTTCTTCATCTTCTTCCCCTTCTTCCGTTTTGGTTTGCTCTTGTCCTCCAGCTTTAGTTCTCCAATCATCTTCACCTCCTCTTCAATATGCGTCACCTTCTTCACCTCTGGTTCGCTTCCCTCCTTCAGCTTTGATTCGAGCTCCTTCTGCAGCTTCTTTACTTCGGCTTCCTTCCTCCGCCACACCAAGATTGACAAACGGATTGCCTCTTCAACGCTCCAACTATGATCGCGAGCTATCGCCCACTCCGCACTCTCCATCCGCTTCTCCACCACCGAGCGCAAGTTCGCCCCACACAGCGCAACCACCTCCATCTTAGCAGATCACGGTTGTCCTCGCCGCCGTCACCGGTCGTGGTCGGTGAAGGAAACCCCAGATTTAGGGTGTGTTCGTTTCTTAGGGTCTAAACTTTATAGCTGTCACATCGAAAAGAATCTTACTATTTAGAAAGTCTTAAATAAAGTTTAATTATAAAATAAATTACGAGCTCTAGACTAATTCACGAGACGAATCTAATGAGGTTAATTAAGTCGTGATTAGAAGATGGTTACTTGTAGCATCACTTTAACAAAATATAGATTAATTAAGCTCATTAGATTCATCTCAAAAATTAGCACTAATCATCAATAGGGTTTTGTCATTAAATTGATCGAAATATTCAGTAAATAGTAAGATTCTCTTTGATGTGACAGATCTTAAATTTTAGAGGCGAGGAAACGAACGGGGCCTTAGTCTTTTCCTCACCTCTCGGTCTCGACCGAATACTCTATTATTGATCCAGATCTACATCCAACCGTCCTCGTGCCCAATTAATCCGTCCCCACTAGGGCTGGGCATTCTGTTTATGCGGTTATTACGGTTCGGTCATTTTGGTCTCACGAAAATTCGGTTTTAACAAAATTCAAAACCGAAACTTTTTATAGAAAATTCAAAACTAAACCTAATTAACCGAAATATTTTGGTTCAGTTTTCGGTTTTAACCTAAATTTGAAAAATAACACTATTTCATATAAAACTGTTAAAATATTAATTAGAAAAAAATACAAATATGATAGTAACAAATCACATAAGTCCTAAATACTAATATATGTGATGTTGAGTGGTAATTAAATCTTTGTAGACCAATCGTTCTTCTAGATAATTGGCAATTACGCACGTAGCAAAATAAACAATAGTTTCCAAAGTATGATATAAAAGAAGTTCGATTATTCAGGTTATTTCGGGTTTGTAATATTAAAAACCTAAATAATTTCGGTTAACCGAGTAAAGTAAAATATCGGTTATATCGGTTCGGTTTCGGTGTTCGGGTTTCGGATTTTTTGCCCAGTCCTAGTCCCCACGCATGTGTCCATGGCCCTGTTCGTTTCCTACCTCTAGAATTTAGCGCCATCATATCAAAGAGAATCTTACTTATTTATGAATATTTAGATCAATTTAATGGCAAAACTCTTTTAACAGATTGGTACTAATTTTCGAGATAAATCTAATGAGGTTAATTAATCTATGTTTTGCTAAAGTGATGCTACGAGTAATCGTCTTCGATCATGACTTAATTAACCTTATTAGTTATTTAATACTCTACATAGTAAGATTTTCTTTTTGATGTGACAGCTCTAAATACTCGTACAGCCCTTTTTGATGTGGCTCTAGAATGGCGAAGAAGCTAGTAGCAGGAGCTGACTGTCTAATCCAGCAAGTACAAATCACTGCTATTCTTACAGCTTCAACAGCAGCAGCTTCTGTCGCTGAAAGATTGAATCACGATGGTCCACTCGTCAGTGAGACACCACGTCCTCCTCGTGGCCGGACGAGTCAGCAGCAGCAAACAGGGACATCGGCGATGAGACGGGGTCGTGCTAATAGATAGGCCACTTGTGCGTCACCCAGGGCGGCCATGTGTGGCGGCCAGAGAGGATGGATCCACCAAGGCTTGTTGTTCAGGATGGGAATAGGATAGGTAGCACGTCGCAGCAAACTTGTATGCATATTTATAAATCTATCTATCTCCAACGTGGGCAAATGGGGCCTAGCCGCCGTGACAATCATGCATGATGATGGGTCATCATGATGCTCACAGCCTAATCATCCGGCCCGGTTCATCCTATAAGGCCGCGCGTGGAGGACAAGAAAGGGAATCGATCGACTGGCAGTTGGTTGGGAACAGCCCGAGATCAAGGGAGGCGTCGGTGCTTATCGGAATCGAGATTCAAGTCAAGAAGGAGGAGTCCTGATGCTGATCTTGGAGCTGGGCATATGGGTGCTGCCCTTCACCCTGCTGCTGGCGCCGGCGCGGCGGATGGTGCGCCTCGTCGACGAGCTGCAGCGGATCTTCCTCGCCGTCGCGTGCCGCCGGACCCCGCCGCCGTCGCTCGGCGAGGTGTGGAGCCGCCTCGACCGGCTCGACTCCGCCACCGTCATCCCGTGACTGCCCGCTGCTGCCTGTAAATTTGCGGATTCTTCCTTCCTCCCTCCTGTACATGATCCTCGCGTCCTGGATGTCCTGTTTTTTTCTCGTTCAAGAAAGGACGCTTTTTTCCTTCGATTTTCGGTCTTGCGCTCTGTCTAGATTTTGATTCTTCGCTTTTAGGTTTGTGTCTAGATTTTGATTCTTCGCTTTTAGATTTGCGAGATCCATGTACATCTCAGTAGCTACTTCCCAAAGGGATTCATTGTATTTTGCATTTGTTTTGAGGTTATGAAATCATATTCAGAAGTACGAACAGTACAATGGAAGAACAGAGCTTGTCAGTGTAATGGACCTCCTCTGTTTTGCCGTGCACAGAGAAACAGAGCAATGAAAAACAATCTCCTTTTCACAGATTCTGCTGTTTATTCGTGCGTGTCTCAGATATGTTTTCTTCGTGATGGCAATCAGGATGGATTGTAGATAATTCAGCAAAAAATATTTCTATCAGAATCTGCCCAAATCTTCGGAACATACTGACATCCACTCTCGGCCTCAGTTCTATCCCCCTCATCTATGGAGAAATTAAAATGTACTAGTACTAGTAAAAGCTTCACGATCTCAGCAATAGCATCAGAAGAAAGAAAAAAAACGAACACAAGAAGGCATTATTGATACTGGAGGTCTCTGTCAGCATATCGGAATAAATAATTGGATGATCCACTCGCAAGCAAGGGCTACCTGAATAAATAACGCACTGCATAGTGCATCACATTTCGCTAAAAGAAAAAAAGTTTTTTTAGATAATGGAACAAAGTTCCTGCCTCTGCATCGAAGATGCGCACAGCGAAAGTTTTACAGCCATATAGCACTTAGGCTACCACGATTACTCAGACTCACACCACAACTAAGTTTCCACAGGACAATTATCACCAAAACATGGCAAAAGTTCAAACATCACAGCAGCAACTACGCGACGCCGACAACGACTCAACATGAAACATAAACAGCACTAGGCTTCAAGTCTCTTTGAAAACCGCCACCCAAACTTTGTGAAGATCTCCATGATGGTAGTCTCCAAAAGTCTGTAACCGGTCTTGAGGTTGTCTTGTGCCGCCTCCTCCTTATGCAACGGAGACCAAATGCGGATCCAATATGTCGCCCTGAAAATAACCTGCAAAACATTGATTAATTTTTCCTTGTTAAACACCATGTCATTCCTATTCAACCACAAGGCCCAAAGGAGGGCCGCCACTCCGGTTAGAATTTGATTCTTGAGCTTAGTTGGGTATCTACTAATCCAAGATCCAAACACATTAGAGATGGATGACGGTGGTTGAGCTCCAAAGGTAATGAACATAGTATTCCAAGCAAAGCGAGCGAAATGACACTCAAAGAAAAGATGTTGTATAGTTTCTAGAGAACTACAAAGACAACACTTTAGAGAACCATTCCAATTTCTTTTAGCAAGATTGTCTTTTGTAAGTGTGACCCCCTTTATGAGGTACCAAAGAAAGATCTTGATTTTGAGTGGTACTTTCATTTTCCAAATGGGAGAACTAACCGGAACCACTCCATCTTGAATTATTACTTTATACATGGATTTAACAGAAAACAAACCACTAGCATGTAGATCCCAAATAAAGATATCATTTTCCCCATTAAGAGGCCGGCCTACAATCATAGACACTAAGGAATACCAATCAATGAGATTCTTGCCAACTAGCGCCCTTCTAAAAGATATATTAAGAGGAGTAGAACTAGTTATATTAGCAACTATGTCATGTTTCCGTCGTACTATGTTGTAGAGATTAGAAAAGGTGTACTTGAGAGGTTTATCCCCTAACCAAGTATCTTCCCAAAATCTAACTTCCATACCATTATTAGTTTTGAAATGACCACATTGAAAAAATTGTTCTTTTACCTTCATCAAACCGCTCCAAAAATGCGAGTCACCCGGTTTCTTGACCACTTGGCTAAGAGTTTTATTTGATAAATATTTCCTTCTTAGAAGGCTTTGCCAAGTACCCTCTTCATTTATGAGCTTAAAGAGCCACTTGCTAAGTAGACATGTGTTTTGTATTTCTAGATTTTGAATGCCCAGTGCCACCGAAATCTTTTGGTCTACAAACAACGCTCCACCTAGCAAGCCTATATTTCTTCTTGTGCTCATCGCATTGTTAAAAAAATCTTGATCTATAATAGTCAAGTTTTTAAGCACTCCCTTAGGGAACTCGAAGAAGGATAACATATACATTGCTAGACTAGTTAACACCGAGTTAATTAAAACAAGGCGTCCTCCTACTGATAGGAGCTTTCCTTTCCAACTAGCTAGCTTTTTCTGAAATTTTTCCTCTATGTTAATCCAATCACTATTCGATAGCTTCCTATGATACATAGGGATGCCTAGATACTTAAACGGAGCACTTGCATTGGTACATCCAAAGAGAAAGGCATATTCCTTTTCAAATTCTTTGGCTTTACCATAGCGAGTAGAGTTCGCTCTTATGGAAGTTAATTTTAAGTCCTGAAAGTTGCTCAAATGCACTTAACACTAGTTTAAGATGTTTGGCATCTTCTAGGTCGTGATCCATAAAAAGGATTGTATCATCCGCGTATTGTAAGATTGAAAGCCCGTCGTCTACCAAGTGTGGTACAACCCCCTGAAAATCCCCATTGGCCTTGGCTCTTCCTATAAGGATTGCCAACATGTCGGCCACAAGGTTGAATAGGATAGGTGATAGTGGGTCGCCTTGTCTAAGGCCTTTTTTTGTTTGGAAATAACGACCAACATCATCATTCACTTTAACCCCTACGCTACCACCTTTCACAATTTGTTCAATCCAATTGCACCATATTGGTGAGAAGCCTTTCATCCTAAGGGTCTGTTGGAGAAAGGCCCAATTGACCTTGTCATATGCCTTTTCAAAATCCAATTTCAAGACCACACCATTTAACTTTTTCCTATGCATCTCATGGATGGTCTCGTGCAAGATGACAACACCCTCCATAATATTCCTTCCCGACATGAAGGCGGTTTGTGAAGGCCTAACCACTTTATCTGCCACTATAGCCAATCTATTTGTCATGACTTTAGTAAAGACTTTGAAGCTTACATTAAGTAAGCAAATGGGTCTAAACTGTTGGATTCTTGTTGCTTCCTTCTCCTTTGGCAGCAAGGTAATGATACCAAAGTTGAGACTAAACAAAGGCAAATCCCCTTTATGAAACTCCGTGAAAAGTGCCATAAGGTCACTTTTGATGAGCTCCCAAAACACTTGATAAAATTCTGCCGGAAATCCATCGGGACCCGGTGCTTTATTGTGTTCCATTTGGAAGATTGCTTTCTTTACTTCCTCCTCTGTGAAATCATTAGTGAGTATGTCATTTTTCTCTTGAGAAACTTGGGGTATATCATCCCTTTGAGCTTCATCAAGAGAGAAATTGTTTAAATCCGAGGCTCCGAAGAGACCTTTATAGTAGTTGGTGATATACCGTTTAAGGTTATCATCCCCCTCTATGGTCCTCTCATCTTGTTCAAGGCGGAAGATTCTAGTTCTTCTATGTTTGCCATTCGCCACAAGATGAAAATACTTTGTGTTACTATCCCCAAAAAGCACTTTCGTTGTTTTTGCTCTTTGGTACCATTTTAGTTCTTCCTCCCGAAGCATGTGGACTAAGCGTTGTTTCAAACAATTCTTTAGATCCAGCTCGGAAGCACTTAGAGGTTCTTTCTCGGCCTTCTTATCTAACTCATCCGCTTTCTTGATTATACTTTCCTTCTCTTTCTTGTATGATCCACTCTTATTCTTAGCCCAACCCCTTAGGAATTGTCTAAGTTTTTGGATCTTAAATTGCCATTTTTGCAAAGCAGTCTTGCCCCTTTTCTCCTCTTCCCATACTTTTGTAACCATTTCCCGGAATCCCTCTCTAATTAACCAACCAAGTTCAAATCTGAATAATGGTTGTTTATTAGAGTGTGTACCATTACCGGTATCAAGGAGCAATGGTGTATGGTCGGATATGTCCCTATTTAACGCTTGAACTGTTGCTAGGGGGTACTTAGACTCTCACTCCGTACTCATTAGAATACGATCAAGCTTTTCATAGGTCGGCGTGGGTAGAGATGGCGTGGGTAGAGAGTTAGCCCAAGTGAATTTCCTATTAGAAAGCTCCAATTCCCCGAGATCCAAGCTATCTATGACAGCATTAAACGAGAAAGGCCATCTATCATCATATCTATCATTATTTTTTTCTTGTGGGGATCGGATGATGTTAAAATCACCTCCCACAATCATCGGTAAATTCTCCTTGGAACAACTTTGTACAAGTTCTGCTAGAAAAGCCTCTTTGAACTCCGGTTGAGCAGCCCCATAGACTGCCACCAAAATCCAACGAAAGCCATCACTCTTATTTCGTATATGAAACTTCACATAGAAGTCCCCCTCATCAACGCTACCGATATCAAGAACCTCTAAATTAATTCCTAACAAGATGCCACCGGACCTACCATGAGGTTGAGTCCAATGCCAAAAATACTCTTGCCCCCGCACATGCTATTCAAGGTGGACTTTGTGTAATCTTTCTTCCCGGTCTCAAGGAGTGCAATGAAGTCTAGCTTCTGCTCCTTGCAAGTTTTTGAAAGGAACCCGTGTTTAGCCAAGTCCGAAAGACCTCTGCTATTTCAAAAGACACCTTTCATTGGAACCTATTTCTTTGTTTTTTAACCACCTTGATTTTTGGTTTCCTCTTAGAATTCTTGGATTATTCTTTTTGAACAACTAAGGTGATCGCTGTCTTCGTCCATAACCTCCTCCATAAGGTCACTACATAAGTGCCCAAGAGTGAGATTTTCGAATTCTAAGTCATCATCTATTTCTTTATTGATAATGTCATCTCTAACGTCCATCTCCCCTACCTCCCTAGTAGGCATTAAGGAGAGGCGTTCATTTTCTTTTCTTTTGATAATGAGAACCGAACTAGCCACATCTTCATGATTCAAACCCATCTTAATTCCTAAGTTTGATATTTTAGAAACAAAAAAGTTTAGAACACAAAAATCATTGTCCTTGACCCACCCAGAGATTCTTTTTACCGTGGCCGCGTTGTGATATTTCTTCAACAGTGGCATGGTTAGTTTTGGCAGGTTTGAGCAGCAAGGGCAGTGGTTGGGCATCCAAACTGCCCGGTGCGTTTTCTTCAGGTCCCGGCGCGATGGTACATGCCTGGACTATAGCTTTCGCTGGAGCCAAGTGTTTGGCGAAACGGCTTTTGTTGTTGCTTGGTGTGGAGCCAAAGTAGTTACGGTTTGCCAACTTTTGGTGGAGTCGTTGTCAGTACTTTTGGTTAATTTGCAGCAGTGCCAGGTTGGATTCTAGCGACCCTGGAGGTGGATATTCTGATGAGACGTAAGCATGCGCGTGCAGTACGAGGTAGAATTGTAAACTTCGCAGCAACAAAGTTATGATTTTCTTCCCCTCCACAGTACATGGATAGACTATATAGAGGGAGATGTTTGAGTTTGTCGATAAGTTTACTATTTCTACCAATCTTGAATTTATCTGTAGATGAAAATCCTTTAATGTTTCGAATGATCCCCACTCGAAGCTCGGCAGTCACATTAAGAAAATTTCCTCTCTTTTTTTTTACGGAAGAAAATTTCCTCTTGGTCACGACTCACGAGAGTGAGTTTGTGTGAAGTTCTATTTGTATTTTCAATTATGGGCCTTTCGTGTTACTCGTTAGCCAACCCACCAACAGATTTGCCGAGACTTGGACCATCCTTCGTTGTGTCAGACTTTGCCAAAAAGGCCGGGCCGAACTCATGCATAGCAGTAGGCAGTAGCACGAACGAACCGGCGGTCCATGACGCTTTTTTTTCCTCCGGCGACTCGGCCCGCCATCTTTCGCTTCACTCCCACGGTCCCACCGAGTTCTGCAGCAGCCACGCAAAAGACAGTCTTTCTTCATTCTTCTTGGAGTCGTCAACCGTTGAAAAGAAGATGCTTACGTGCTCCACATCGTATCATTAGTGTAAGTTAACCCATAAATCAAGTACTGTATACGAGTAGAGCTTTTTTCTGCAGAAAGGATGTGTATAGCATTTTTTTCTGTGAAACGAAATTACGCGACCACGTAGCGAAACGAAGCAGAGGTATTAGTCGCCTGAAATTCTCATTGCAGTTTGCTGTTAAAGTAAACTCACGTGAAATTCGTGTGTCCGCAACCGCAACGGGTCTAGGGAGAATTCGACGTGATATGCTACAGCCAAGAATAGGATCCATGTGGTTCAGGCAAAGTGACACAAGTTGACAACCATGACCAAAGGTCAGTTATTAAAAAAAATCATGACAAGGTTCTTCTTGTTGACCAACCGGGTCCTGCAGCGACGTTTCAAGCTGGCCGCCAAATGAGGTGGTTTCCCGGGCTTCCAAGCAATTGCATTGTAAGAACATTTATTATTCTGGCTCTGTGTGTCACCCTCCGGATAAATCGAAAAGGAGGGGAGACTGGTCTCTGAAACTCTGAATTTCGTTTTGCTTGATTGAATGATGGATAACAGAATAAGTACATATTGGAATCATTCGGAAAAAAAAGAGGATCTTGGAATATCTGCCCGGACAAAAGCCCGTGTTGAATAAGCAAGTTGCTAGTAGTAAATCATTCTGATGGATGCCGCCGTGCGTCACACAGGAGTCAACTAATAATTAAACAAGTAAGATGGCGGGTGTTTCTTGGGGAAATCAGCTATCACCAGGGCAAAAATCTTTGAACCATTTCGAATTCGACATCCTTGAATTTTTGGCTGGTCCTCGTACACAGAAACCCCTTGCTTTTGTCGTGCAATTATTTCTTTCTATCAGGGTGTGTTCGTTTCCAGATATGTAATTTTTAGAGAGTCAAATCGAAGAGAATTTTATTATTTTGGAGTATTAAATAAAGTCTAATCTCGAAACTAATTGCAGACCCCCTATCTAATTCACGAGACGAATCCAACGAGGGTAATTATGATATTATTAGAAGATGTTTATTGTAGCATCATCTGTAGCAAACATAGATTAATTAGGATTATTAGATTCGTCTCGCAAATTAGAGGAGGTCGTGACATAGGTTTTGTCATTAAATTAATAAAAATACTACTTAAATAATAAGATTCTCTTTGATGTGATGGGTATAATTTTTAGAGGGCAGAAAACGAACAGCGCCTTAAACTGTAGAAGTCTTCGGCCGCCTATCCATCTCATCTTGCCTTCTCCTTCGCGCGTCAGTCCTCATTCCACGCTGGCGCCCCATTGACTGACTCGCCGAACGGTTTCGCTCTCGTATCATTCTCCATGGTTCGTCAGAGGTACGTACCAATCTCTCTCTTCACGGGCTTTCTTGTTCGATAAATCGCAGGCACTAAGATCGTGGCAAAATTGGTTTCCGTGCCCTCTGCTTCGCCGTTTCCGTTCTTAATACACTAGTGGCTACTCGTCTTCAGCAGCCTTCAACACATGGGAATATGCCCGCGTTCTTCACCTCAGAATTTTCATCGAATTCCTAGTTTCTTTCTCCGAGATGTTCGTCCATGAGTTTTGACTTCTTAGGTGTGTTAGTTCGGACAAGGACTGCAGGCAAGGCAAGGAGGAAAATCAGGACCTGAATTTCCTTTTCTTTTTTCCGCTCCTCTGTAACAGTCGCTAGGATAAAACAAGTGATTCAGATGGCGGAGATCGAGGAACCCATGGGAGATGGGGCGGAGATGGAGGCTCCCATCTATAGCACGGTGGCGGTGGCGGTGAGCGGGAGTAGGAGCAGCAGGCACGCGCTCAAGTGGGCGCTCGACAAGTTCGTCCCGGAAGGGAGGGTCCTCTTCCGGATCCTGCATGTCCGGCCGGCAATCACCATGGTGCCCACCCCAAGTGAGCGCTTCACATTTTCCTTGCCGCCTCTCTTCTTAATAACTTATTCCAGTTACACATTTCTATATTGTTATCTGCATATGCATATGCAGTTCTTGTGGTCTTCCGAAAAAGAGCACTGTTCTTTTATGCATTAACCTTACTAGTCCTAGAATGCCATAACAACCGATAGGTGAACTGAACTAAAATGTTTCACTTTTTCAGTTGGAATTTTGTGGCACAATGTTGGATAGACCTGAAATTATTCTAAATTGACATTTTGATGTCATTCATAATTTGACGATGTATAAGATTGAGCTGTCTGTCCAAGGAAGGGCAACTGAGTGATGATAAAAGAAACTCAATTTGGGATAGAAGGTTCATGCTCCTGACTTTGAATAAAACAATGGTCATAGATCCACCGGTAGTTAGTATCATATGAAATAAGTTTTTGCAACTGCGAGGACACACGCACCAACTGCATACCTAATGCTGCATATGGCGTACTGCATTGTTAGGTTGCATGATAACTCAATTCAGAACCTTTGTTGCCTGTACCGCCTCTCTCCATAACTGATTCCATCTACACCTATCTGTTTTCTGTCTTCATATGCAGTTCTTGTCGTCTTCAGAGTTCAAAAAAAGAGCACTGTTCCTGTATGCAATAACTTTACTATTAGTTTTTCTTTAGATAAAGGGAAATATACTAAATCTCCACCCATGGGTGGCAAAGACCTCCATTGTCATAAAAACAAATAGATAGGTGAATTCAACTAAAATATTTCACTGTTTGCAATAACAACATATGGGTGGCACAATGTGGGTAGGCCGGAATAAAACTCTAACTACTATTTTTCATGTCATGTGTAAATCGCGATTTATATTATTGAGCTATCTTTATAAGGAATAGCAACCGAGTCATTATTAAAAGAAACTCAATTTGTGATAGAAATAATATTTTTACCCATGCAGGGAAGGTCCTTGTTCCTGACTAAACAAGTGTCAGCTAGATCCACCGATTGGCACCACTAATCAGTAGCACATCTAATAATTTTTGCTACTGCAATGACACCAACTGTACCTAGTACTGAATTTGGCGGTTGCATGATAATTCAGAACATTTGTTGCTTGTACGAATCCAAATCATTTCAGTACCAACCTATTCTTTTTCCTCTTTTTGTTAGTGGGAAATTTTATCCCAATCTCACAAGTGCGCGAAGACGTAGCTTCTGCATACAAGAAAGAAGCGGAATGGCAAGCGAGTAATACGCTGCTTCCTTATAAGACCATGTGTACTCAGAGAAAGGTTGGATTGCTCATGTGTCTAACCACTCCACCTTCTAATTTCATGGTCAGTTGTAGTTAGTTTAACCCATAAATCAAATACATATTTTCTTATGTACCTGATGTGCAGGTAGAAGCTGAAGCTGTTTTACTTGAATCCGATGACGTGGCAGCTGCGATAAGTGAAGAATTAGCTAAATTTAATATTTGCAAGTTGGTTTTAGGTTCTTCGTCAAGAAATATATTCCGAAGGTAAGTACTTAACATTCATATCAATTATTTATTCAAAAAAATAGTAAATTCAAACAGTTATCTATCTTACTGCATAGTACTATAGTTCAGTAGCCGTCTAGTATAAGTTGTCATGAAAAACAATTTAGCAAATGTTTTGATAGATGGTGCCCTCTCATAGATTACCCCGTACAGTAGCCTAGATCAATTGCCTAGTACAGCACTACATCTTAACAGCTACTGGTCACATGGCTTTGATGGAAACTGGTTAAAACAATTGCAAGGATTCAGCAAAAAGGACATGAATACTGTATAGCAGATATTTGAGGACTGTACCGGCTACTTGTTCTTGTTAAAAGTTCCCATAACCAAAAAAAATGGTGCATTAAAACTGATTCATTAATGCTGACTCCTTACTCCTTACGCAAATAACAGTGAACATTGGAGATAACTTAGATGATAATTTGAAAATCATGGTTATGGATATCCAAACTTTTTAGGATTATCACTTTTCAGGAATATGAAAGGAAGTAGGACAGCAACCAAGATCTCCGAGTGCATTCCGAGTTTCTGTACAGCATATGTCGTTTCAAAAGGCAAACTATCATTCGTGCGCTCAGCTACATCTGACACCAGTGAAACACCTAAATCCATATCTTCTTCAACTGTTTCTTCTCCTAGTTCTAGGAGCTTTTCCTCCAGTGCACCTTCAGGTAATAAACAAGTACACATATAGACTTCATGTGAATCATTTTACTGCCGAACATGTTTTTAAAGAAAATGAAATATATCTTTTCACTACGCTAATGAATAGTGTTTCACTTCTGATCTACGGAATTGATAAAGAAACAAAAAATCATAGTTTTGTTTCCGTCATTCTTTCAAAAGAAAAAGGTTTCTTCTTTCACCTGCATATTTGAGGTTCATATCCTTTGGTGTTTGATTGCTGAAAATTTTATTTTATGCCTCCTTTTGAAGTACTTTGTTATACACAACAAAATTTTGGTGGTACAAGACTATGTATTTAACAAATCTATTGTATTCCTAGAACTTCAATCACCCTTGGTCAGAAGTTTCTTGACCAGGAGCAAGAAATTCCAGCAGGACCGATGTGTTTGGACATTTGTTCTTTACATTAGCGATATACTGATATTAATTAGTATACTAATAACATTTTTGGAAAAGAAATTATATATTAGTGTACTAAATAAAGGTCTTGTACTAATATTACACTAAACTGCAGAATGGGGAGACACATATGGAACACCAAATATATTTGTCCACCAGTCTTCCTTGCCATTGCAGCGTGACCAAGCACTGGCTATCATAAACAAACTGCCGAACAGGATAGCTAGCCCTTCAGGCAGTGTTACGAGTGAGATCTCTTATAATGATGATCCAGCCCTGATAACTTCACATTCGATCGAGCCTGAGAAGCATTCCAGTAGCAGTAGCAGTGGAAATTCTGTGTACAAGAGCTTCCAAAGAGATAATTTGCCTTATAATTCTGATCGGGGATCAGTTTCAGATATTTCAACACATGACCAGGTATTTCCTATGCTCAACAAAGCAGCGAACTATTTCCTTCAAGAGATTATTATTTGGTTCATAATTGCATAAAATATTTGACATGTTTTGCAAAAACCTCTGTATTCAGGATGATCTAAGATTTCATATTGAAAAGTTGAGGAACAGACTACAACATCTTCATAAGCTTCATGATGTTACTCAGCACCAATCATGTGACGCTACTCAAAATGTAATATTGGTTCCTTCATAGTATACAGTATTCAAAAGATCATATAACACATATATTGTCTAATGAAATCTTGTTTCTTCTCAATTAGATACATAACTTGGGCACTCAAAGCATTGAGGATGAAATCAAACTTAAAGAAATTGAATTGACAGAGAACATGGTAAGGAGATTAGTAAGAAAACAGGAGATGAAAGAATACAAAGCGTTGAGAGAAGCTGGATTTAAGCAGTGCTCGGATGAAATGGAAATAATACGGAGTTCTGGTGACAAAGAAGCTAATGAGAATGTGACTGGAAAGAGGATCGTCGGACATTGTTTTGGCGAGTGCAACAGATACACATGGGAGGAGATTCAGGCATCAACTTCATCGTTCTCTGCTGATCTTATGATCGGCAAGGGGTCATATGGCACCGTTTATAAGGCCAAACTCCGTCATACAGTTGCAGCAGTCAAAATATTGAACTCCTCCGAAGGCTGTGGAATTCAGCAGTTACAGCAGGAGGTAATATCATTTTTCTTGGTCAGGTGCATCTAACGCAAATATTTGAATGTTTTCTGTTGCTATTAAACAGTTTATGAAAGAGTGAAGTCACTGTTAGCTTAAGAAATGGAACCACAGTGCTGCATTTAAATTCTGATGTCTCATTTTTGTTCTGCACAAATTATTCCACAATCTAAAGAGAGCAACTTATCTTGTTTCAGCTTGAGGTCCTCAGTAAAATCCGGCATCCTCACTTGCTACTGATGCTAGGCGCATGTCCTGAACATGGCTGTCTGGTTTACGAGTACATGGAGAATGGTAGTTTGGATGATATGTTGCAATGCAGGAACAATAGGCCTCCTTTGACCTGGTTTGACCGTTTCAGGATAGCCTGGGAGGTGGCCACTGCTCTTATGTTTCTTCACAGCTCCAAACCAGAGCCCATCATTCATCGTGATCTGAAGCCAGCAAACATATTACTAGATAGGAACTTGGTTAGTAAGATAGGTGATGTAGGCCTTTCAACTTTGCTTCCAAGCATGGGCCAGAACCTGTCTACAATTATCAAGAACACTGCCCCTGTGGGAACTTTCTGCTATATTGACCCAGAATATCAAAGAACCGGTGTACTATCAATGAAGTCTGATGTTTACGCTCTAGGCATTGTGATATTACAGCTGTTGACAGCAAGATCACCCATGGGCCTTGCTCACATTGTGGAGACTGCACTGGAAGATGGCTGTTTTGTTGACATCCTGGATGCTACCGCTGGGCAGTGGCCTTTGAATGAAACGCAAGAACTGGCTGTCCTAGCCCTCAGGTGTTCTGAAATGAGGCGCAAAGATCGGCCCGACTTGAACGAGCAGGTTCTCCCGATGCTGAATCGACTGAATGATTTTGCATCTAAGTCCAGAGAAACTGCTCCCTCAGCGCCGCCAAGTCATTTCATTTGCCCCATACTTCAGGTCTGCAAAATTGAGAGGATTTTCCTCCATGAATTTTATGTTCCATTTCAGAGAAGGTTTCCTAAACTTTGTTTTCTCATAAATGTTTCAGGAAGTGATGGTCGATCCATTTGTTGCATCCGATGGATACACCTATGATCGCAAGGCGATCGAGATGTGGCTAAGTATAAACGACAAGTCACCGATGACAAACCTGCAATTATTGAACAAGGCCCTGATACCAAATCATTCGCTTCGTTCTGCGATCATGGACTGGAGATCGAAAGGCAAATGAAAGGCACATTAGGTTGCATCCTCCACGGTTCATTGCAACAATGGCTGATTATTTTTTTCTCCGCAATAAAAAAGTCAGTTTTTTGAAGAGCCTGATGTAGAAGTAGTCTTCTTTCAAAAATGAAAAAAAAGTACTAGTAGCTTTTAGAATGGTTTTGCAGATTGTGCATATAAGCAAAATGTAAAAATTGTCTCTTAGCTGATATGTGTCTGAGCGTTTTCCAGCTGATCTAACTTCACAATAGAGTGCAAAGACACAGTGAACGAAAACAAAGGCATGACTGGAATTATTTTAGAATCGCATACACCTCTTTGGTGAACATAGTGGAAAGGAGAATAGCTCAAGAACTAGAGGTTAGATTGATATTGTATACTGAAATATCACATACACCCTTAGGAGATGCATCCATTAATCTGGATAATAGCCAGCATAGGTTCCAGGCTCTCAGCAGAGCATATCACTTGAAGCAGTAACAAAACAAGTAATTCTATCTCCACAGAACAAATGTTCCAATGCTAACCTTCCCACCAAGCTTGCTTCAAGACCCTAAATAAATACTAAAATGAAGAAAACACATGAAACATTAAAACCTACACGTTACAATAGCTATTATTGGCATTTTCTCCTCGGAAGATACGGCCAACAAACATACCTCGAGTCCTCGAACATATATATACCTCCGCTTCCTCCTCCTCAGCCTCATCTTGTTCCTCTTCCTCCATTTCCTCCTCCTCCTCAGCCTCATCTTGTTCCTCTTCCTCCATTTCCTCCTCTTCCTCAGCCTCATCTTGTTCCTCTTCCTCCATTTCCTCCTCCTCAGCCTCATCTTGTTCCTCTTCCTCCATTTCCTCCTCCTGCAGAATAGGGAAAAAGCACATTCTCCTTCTTCTTAATACAAAGATACGCAGCTCTCCTGCGTATTCTAGAAAAAAAAGGGGAAAAGCACATTCAGTTAGCAACAAGGCCACAGAAATGAAAAATGATTGTACTCAATAAAATCATGAGATGATTCCTCATACATCATCAGAGCCGTGTGACACAAAACCGAATGGCAAATATGTGTTCATGTAACCACCAGTGTACACATCAGTCCCATTGGGGTGCTTCATAATAGCATTCCCATTGTTCCTACAACCGTAGAAGTGACCACCTGCATTAAGAATAATACACAAACCATCAAGCATGCGTGAACAGATTAGTTAAATGATAGCTGAGTTAAAACACAGGCATGTAGAGCATGAGCATGTGTAAATCATAATTAAGAGCATGAACATCACCATCTTCAGTATGGATCACGCTGAAATAGCTGACCTCCAAGACCTTTGTTCCTTGCATATGTGACACTTCAGCAAAGAATAGTTTCTTGGCAGCATCTCTTTGCTTTTGGTAATAGCACCTATACTTCTCAACAAAATATTGCGTCCGCAAAAGATCTTCAATTTGAAGTGCACCACTCTAAAACGTGAATATCAGCAAAGCGTGAGGAGAGAGAGAGAGAGAGAGAGAGAGAGAGAGAGTAGACAGCGGAAATATCATGGTCATCATTATACTGGTCCACTAAAGCTTGAATCAAATTCTTATTATTTTTTTGAGGGAAATCAAATTCTTATTATTACTCTGCGAATCAAGGTTTCTCTCTCTAAAACCCCTGTTTTAGTAGCACAAAAATCAATAATCACAAATGCCGGCATCAAGATAATGAACAATCTAGAACAAAGCCAAGAAACTTTACCGTTCCAGAGAATGCATGATATCGAAGAGAGTGATAGAGAACTCAACATCATCTATGCTCTTAAACGGTCCACAAACATAATTTGGGTACACCCAAAAATATCCCATCCGGTCCAACCTAATGTAAAACATCTGTTGGCTCTTTGGAGGACACCGAACCAAAATATTAGACTCGATAAGAGATGAAGCTGATGATGATGAAGAAGAAGATCCATTAGAGATGTTATTATGCGGCAACGTCCATGGACTATCAATGACCGACTCTTCCGATGAAGTATCAGAAAACTCTTCCGATGAAGCGTATTGCAGAGCTAGCAAATATGCATATTCAGAAGCACCTGTCATATGCTTATAATTCTCACCACTGGATGGGAATGAATTGGATGATGAGCCGCCAATGGAGTTATGCTTATGCATTGTAGTTCTTGGACTGTCGGTGATTGACTCTTATAATGGTATTGTGTGGAGCAACTCCCATGATGACACAACATCACGATCTTGCAGATTTTGTGCAGAAACGGTATCTGCCATAAGCTTCAGGCACCTGAAGGAAGCAAAAGTCAATGAGCCGTTGGTGGCGTTATGTGACACTACTGCTGTCCCTAAACTGTGAGTGACGGATTCTTCAGGCTCCGAGGATGTAACATCTAAACCTTGCAGAGTTAGTGCAGATGCAGAGTTGGCAAGATCTACCATGAGCTTCTTATTAGAACTGAAGGGGGAACAAGGCACGATGACTATATGAACATGATTTGTATCGAATAAAGACCTCAAAATTGTACGGTGACTAAGTAATTTAACAGGAAAATGACTATGCAATAAGACTTATATACAACTATACTATATCTTTACTGACAAAATTGTACTATACCATCAATTAACTCAACAAAATCACCCAGTTAGAAATCTCCCCTTCCAATCCCTAGGTGTGGTGACGGAGGTTCTATCCTTTCGCTACTAATCCCTAGACCAAGCAACGGTGGAAGTGAAACCACTAGAAAGGCGCTAGAGAAAAGCGATAGAGGTTGTACGGTGGAGGAGGCGGCGACATTCTTCACCGTTTCCCCCGACGTCCGGCGACGGCGCTGGACTGGCGAATGGAGCGGGGAGCCGGGGATGACGAGAGGAAAAGGTGGGCCGCTAACAATCACCCGGCTTGGCTTTCTTCCATACGCAAAATCTCCGAGAAAAGTGGTTAACTGGTCTGGTAAGGTGTCCAACGGCCCGTGTGACAGATCGCAAGCCTCTCGACTTCCAAGCATCTAGGAAGCGAGCCCATGAAGAGAAGAAGCCCAGAACAATATTTTCCTCGATTGGCTTTTTAAAAAACAGAGGGTAACATTTCGAATTTCGATCCCTTAGTGATTATGATATCATTTATACTTGATATATAAAATCGTACCTGAACATTTTTATTGTTTCTAATAATTATAAAACCGGAAATATAGGCACAATAACTAATGTCATGGTTGGATCCACCCATTTTATAATGAACCTTTTTTTGGAAATTGAAGGGCCTCAAAACGTGTTAATTTTTTCTTAGTTTATAGAAACTAGATTAGCATTTTATTAAAATTCATAATCTATTCCATCCCATTTAAAACTAGTTTCTGACTAACTAAAATATTATTTACCCTCTAGCAATTGAAGAAACTATCTTTTATAGAAACTACCTCCATATACCGTCGTTTATAAAGTAGTCTCTAACACCATCACCTAATTTTTTTATGAATCAGTTTACATAAATTATCTCCATAAACCAGTTTTTAATAAACTGTCGTGAATCCAAACAGGTTTGTATACCATTCTATGCAGCTAAAGCGACAACAGATCTGTACCACCGCATAATAAACGATTATCTCATCCTATTCAACTTCATTCAAACCACCAAAAACTAATAAAATGCGAATGAAAAAGAATTTCTTTTGAGGAAACAGTAAATGTTATTTTGTAGTACAAACAAATATATAGACACTGTTAAAGAGTATGGATTTTCCATTACTTTTGCATACACATTTGTGGGGGAGCAGCGAACAATAGCTCATCATGATGCTGAAATAATAGCATGTATCGTCCTCATACAAATCCACTGGAACATCATGCCATCAAAGTTAGGCGATACTGTTTTTATGCACCTAAGACAAGAGAGACAGAAGGAAGTGTTGCCATGTTCAGTCAGGCTGTCCCATTTTCAGTAACACTGCCCGTCGTTAGACTAACCGCACTCGTCATACTCTATTCTCACCCTCTAAAAAGAATATTCCGTCCTAGTCATCATTATTCTCTCCTCTATTTCCAGTTTTACTCGCATCCGTTCATACTTTATACTCATCCTCTATATCAATTAACTAATATTTTATTCAACTTTCCTCAACTACTATCTCCTTTCTCTCCTCCTCTTATTTTTCTTTTTATTTTCTCACTTCTTTCCTTTTCTTCTTAGTTTCTCTCCCTTCCCTCTTCCTCTCCTCCTTCGCTCCCGGCCCCGCCGCCGCCATCCTCCCCAGCACGCGCCCCACCGCCGCCATCCTCCCCACCACGCGCGCCGCCATCCTCCCCACCACGCGCGTCGCCGCCGTTCCCGACGCGCGCCACCGCCGCCACGTCCCTCCCCACCACGCGCGCCGCCACCGCCTTCCTCTCGCGCAGATCCGGACTCGCCTCGCCGCCTCCGCCTTCCCCACGCGATGCCGCCTCCGTCTTCCCCGCGCGACGCCGCCTCCGTCTTTCCCGCGCGACGCCGCCTCCGCTTCCCTCGCGCCTCCGCCTTCCCCTGCGTGGGTGGACGACGGCCGGTGCGGACGGAGCTGCTGCCGGGGAGCTCTTCCCCACCGCCACCGCCTCCCACGCACATCGGGCGACGGCCCCGACCTCCGGCGACAGCGCGCGCGGCTGCGGGCAACGGCCGCCGGCTCCGCCGCGGCAGCCGACGACGTCCGCGGGCTCCGGCGCGGTCGCGGCGGGCCACGGGCGCGGGTGCGGGCGCCGCCACGAGCTCCGCGGCTGCGAGCGAGGAGCGAGGAGCGACGAGGAAGGAGCGCGCGAGGGAACCGCCAGTTGCTGACCTGGCCTTGTGCAGCGTTTCCTAGAAGACGCCAGAACTACCGGATGGATTGTTGGTCCGGTTGTTTACAGGCCCGGTCCAGTACGTCGGTGCAGCTCAAAAAACGGTAAAACCATACTGCAGACCGCTATCCCGGATGGCCTTGCGTAGCCGGTGCGGATAGTCTTAAGGTCCGATGAACAGCAGAACAAGGAAAGTTGACGGGAACTAACCACTAACCCATTCAACCAACATGAAGAGGTATTCGAGTTTTTCATATATATATATTTTAAAGTGAGCAGGTATTTGTGTCGTTAAGTGGACTTCTCATGCCTCGATTCCAATGTGCATTAGTTCACATATGGATGCGAATTGGTAAAGTATGCAGTAAAACAGTGGTTAAAGTAAAGTAAACAACTTTTCAGAAGACAGTAAAGTGAGCAAGTACCATACTAGTTGCATGGCCGCGGTAGCCGTTTAAAGGCCAAAAGAACATCGTTTTGTAATGAAGGATTTAGCGGAACTTTGCCTAAAATTTACGAAAACAGCTCGTTTAGTTCACAAAAGTCAGCAGTTTCACCTTACTCGCAAACAAGGAAAAAAAAGGAGTCGGCAGTTTCACCAACAAAATGTGCAGAGTACTCTTTGCCGACCTGAGGTGTTAGGTTAGCTCTGCTTCTGCCACTGATTGAAAAGAACACAAGTTATCTTGGGGAGCGCTGAAAAGCTGGAAGCAAGCTTTCAATTAGCTTTGATCTGCTGCAGATCGCGTAAAGATACAATTGTCGGTTGAAAAGAACTTGGCCCGGACCAAAATTAATCGATTTGGATCATAGTCTAATCACATATCCCTTCAAGATCTGACCGCGCGACTTTAACGCCACCGGCTCTGCAGATTAACTTTGTTGGTTGAAGTTCAGATTACCTTTTTTTTATCTGTCGTTTTAGTAGAAAACCTTTCCTGTTCCTGAAACCACGGTGAATGTATTTTTCCTGAAGGAAACTTTTTTTTGCAAGGTTTTTCCTGAAGGAAACTGTGAGGTAATCCTGACTATCTGAGTTTCAGGTGTCGCTGTTACGAGATTTCCTTGCGATTAAAGAAGAGTTGTTATCGAGATGTTAGGTCAGGTGCAAACAAAGCAGCAGAAAGAAAGGAATGATTGATTGACATGATGACATGCCTCCGGATACTCTTCTGGGACACGAAACTGGTAAAGATCGATCTCATTGAATTTTGGTTTTCTTTTCTCACCAATCAATTAGTACAATCAATAATCACGCTGTTATTTCACCAACCAGCAGATTTGGTGAACTGGTTCACGCGCCGTCCAGGAAAAAGCAGACAGCCATCTTTGTTTGTTGGTTCGTCGTCCTCGTCTCCAGAAACCCAGCTGAATAAATGGAAAAGAAAAGAAAAAAAAACAATCTCCTCTCCTGATTTAACCTTATCGTAATTAATTAATTAATTAATTAATAAGCCGAGCAGCAGCTGCCAGATCCTAACGAGAGCCTGCTCTAATCGACCGCCATTTTCTGGACAGATGATGAATTAGAAGAGCTCTCTGGTGACAAGCGGCGCTGCGGCGGCGTTCCACGTACTCTGCCCCGTCCGGTCAACGGCGGCGGGGAAGAACTGGCAGTGGCTGGGCAGCACGTTGTTGGTGTTGTTGTTAGATTTGACGGGGTGGCATTGCTGGTTGGCGGTGGCGACGCGGCGGCAGGACGGGCACATTGTGAGCGTGGCGGCGGCGGAGGAGGAGGAGGAGGGCTGCATCGCGGCGGGCGCCTTGAGCGCGCGGAGGTCGGCGAGCTCCTTCTCGAGGCGCTTGTTCTCGTCGGCGAGGCGCTCGCACCAGCGCTTGAGGTACTCGCAGTCCACCTCCGTCTGCTTGAGCTTGGTGCGGGCGCGGCGGTTCTGGAACCACACCTCCACCTGCCGCGGCCGCAGCCCCAGCCGGTTGGCCAGAGCCAGCTTCTGCTTCTGCGCAATAAAAATCCAGTCTTGATGATCAGTCACCGATGACGATCGATTGCCGCCGGCGATCGAGAACGAGAACGGCGAGGAGGTGGGAGAGACTTACCGGGTTGAGCGTGCTGTGCGTCTTGAAGCACTCCTCCAGGACGGCGGCCTGGTCCTTGGAGAGGCGCAGCTTCTTGCGTCCGCCGGCGCCGTCCGCGCCGTCCTCCTCGTCGCTGGCGGCGCCGGCGCCGCGCACGCCGCCGGAGCCCGTGCGCTCGAGCTCCCTGTCCCTCTTGTTGTTGTTGGTGCCGCTGTCGCCGCTGGAGAGCGCGGCGGCGCTGTCGGGCGACGTGGACGCGCGCATCGTGGTGGTGACGACCCCTTGGTCGGGGTCCTCGCGCCTGACGGAGCTGAGCGCGGCGGCCCAGGGCGAGAGCTGGCCGGAGGTGGTGGAGGAGGTGAGGCTGCCCTGCGAGGTGAGGCCTCCCAGGCTGAGGCCCAGATCCAGGCTCTGCTGCTGCATCATCTCCGCGTGAATTTGTCAGAGACGGAGGAAGAAGAAGAGCAGGATGAGAAGGTGCGGTTTCTGGTCGTGGTGGAGGAGGGGGTTATAAATAGCTGAGCTTCAGCTGGACGGGGGTGCAAATGATGAGCTGTGTGGATCTCTCTCTCTCTCCTCCACTCTTCCCTCTCTCTCTCTCTCTCTTGGCTCTACACCGCAATTATTAATGGATTCTTACGCAAGAGCTCATCATCGCGGCCATCGGGTCCTGCCATGCCGCGCGATCTGCTCCGAGCCTTTTGACCCTCTCTCCATCCGCGGGGGAGGTAGTAGCCGGAGCCGATCGAGCCTTGTGTCGGCTCGATTGCTCGTGCGTGTGCGCCTTGGAACTTGGCGCTCCGCTGTCCCTTCGCTTGTTGCTTGGCCCGACGACGAGGATGATTACTGTAATCTTTAGCTGTCCCTCCATTAGCAAGTGTGCATGGCACGTAAACTCCTGGTCTCTACTGTTATTGATTCAAGGCCAGGTCGTAACTGAGGACGCTGCCATTCTCACTCACTCTATCTGGGAAATCAATTGATGTGGGTCATTTTAGCTACTACATTCATGACGGTAATTAAATTAGTACTAGTAATTTCTGCATGTTGACGCATTGGACATTTTTCTTTCCACGTACACTAGTACTCGTATTATATAAAAAAGCATTGAAAAACGTAACTAGATTGATTTTATATTGGAGGACAAGAAGAGGGGGTCCGGAGGACAAGTTGAGAGGCGCATATGGTGTCGTGGCGACGACAATGCATGCAACAGCGTGCGCTCTCCTTTTGCCTTGGAATCCTCTACGAAATTGTTGGATCTTACTGCTGACCGGTTCATCCGGCAGGGGGCGGAAAGCGATCGAATGGTTCGCAATCCACAGGCGCTGATGATCCCTATGAACCAAGCACGCAAGCAACCAAAGCAGCGGGCGGCGTCTAGCGCGTGTGATGCTCATCACCGTTGGACAATTAAAGGAGGAAGAGGTCAACGGGCAGCCGCGGGAACTCATCATATATGCATATGGTTACTTGGCTCGGAATTCCTGTTGCCGGTGTCCCCTTGCCAAACAACACGGTTCATCAACTGTGGTGTAGCTTCCAAATCCATGTTGCCTTCAGGAGTAGCAGCTATCGAAGCATGCACACGGTGATATGCTGCCAAATAAAACAAGTTATAATAGCTGTGCGTGCGTGCGTGGCAGCTTATTGTTAAGATAGCTAGTATATCCTGAATTCCTGACCCTGGTAATAGCTGTCCTGCTGATCAGCAGCATGGCTCCCGATTTCCAGGTGATCATTATTATTAGTAATGACAGCTGAATTAATTAGCAACCTCATTATTGTCTGCCTGTACAATTTCCCTTATTAAGTGCGTGTAATGAAGAGTGAGATACCCCCTGATTAGGCATCACTATTGAAGCAATCCATTTCCGTCGTATGTGGACCCGGTAATAATCAATAACAAGCATATCTTAGGCGTAAATACGATGGGATCATCGACATGCCAGTGGTGTGCAGGGATGAATGATTACGGACGGTGAATCTGATCCAAATAAACCGACAACTGTGAGCCTTCACGCCGCGTGATTCTTTGGCCAGCTACGTTCACGACAGTTGAAGCAAGGACATTAAAACAGCCCCGCACGGTGCAGTAAACATTTCGGAACGTCCAAGGACAAGGCCAGTGCCGGGAGCCGGCTCGGAGCGTCCTCGCGTGCTCCATCGGCTCGGCTCAGCTCAAAGGGCGGCCCCGACCGAGCCGGCCAACGAACGCGGAGTCCATCGGAACAAAAGCCAGGCCCATGATTTCAAGCGCTGCGGCCCCCTGGAGCGGGGCCCACCCGGGAGGAGGGGAGGAGGAAGAGAGAAGAAAAAAATTGCGGAAAGACAGGACTGGCCCACAGGCCCGGCCGTGCGCCTCGCTTTGCCGGCACTTTTCCTGACACCCCCACAACGCGCCCGCAATCATTGGGGGTTCCCAATCCAACTCCTGCACTCTGCTTAATTAAATTATTCCCTCATCATTTCGTCCTCCCAATATACTCCCTGAAAATATTTCCTAGGTTCCATCATCATCTTCTGTTTATTTATTTTATTATAATGAGCTATAATAAAAAACATATAATACCCATTATCTTTCCACTGCTACTCTACGAGAATTCTGAACCGATTAGTCCTAAAGATTTTTTTCAACAAAAAAAGGCAATGCCGTGCCGTTTGGACCATTTCTAGCACGTAGGAGTATCATTCTTTTTCCAGCCCTTTCCAGGTTCTCCAATCTCCTCCTCCAACAACACTATCAGTCCAACCTACCTCACCCAGGTTGGAGGAATTATTGGATGGGCCACGCCTGCCTCCCGGTCCTATCGGTGGTTGTTCACTTGTTCCTCCATTCTCTGCAACGTGGGACCTTGCACTTTTGCCCTGACTCACTCACTCACTCAATCATTGCATGAGCTTTACACTCCTTTTTCTTCTTCGCACTAGCACATCCCCTTTCTCGCGATAGATAATAAGCGTGGGAATGTTAGAAAAATCTCGACATATCTTGGGCGGTCTGACCACAGACCACCAGATTCTGAATTGTAAGAGAAAACTAACAAACTTTCGAGTAACAAAATTGATCTACTTGATGGTAAGCCGCACGGCATCATTAAGACTAAGTGGTCCATGAGAGAGGGTACTTGTATTAGATGATTAATCATTGAACAGAATGCTTTGTTGATAACGTAGCATAATCCCTGTCATATTTGAGCCTTCGATGTGTTGTTTGTTCAGGTTCCAAAGTCAGTTAGATTAGTTCCGAGAAGGTTCAAAGAAATGCACGCGTGCAGTATCTAGCCCGACATCAGAATCAGAATTTGGAGCAAGCCAACAAAACTTCGAGTTACAACTCGATCAGCTACAACTATGGGCCATAGAACATCATTAAGGATAAATGCTCTTCTCATTTAGACGTGGATTACAAAAGTTAATCAGCAATCAAAAACTTTTGTTTGATAATGTTGTATATACTCCAACTAGTTTATGGTCAAAGTAATCGCAATGTCGGAGCTTCTTGGAGGTGTTTCAAACATGCCATAAATGATTGGTAAAAAGAGACGTATTTTCCACGAAGCTTATTGTGGGTTTGTTGTTGATTCTATATGAAAAAATGATTCTTTCCTTTCTGCATGGAACTCTAGTTTACTAACGGTGCATGATCATATATCATGTATACAATCACATAGCTAGGTCCCATGTTTGATATTATTTATATCTTGACATTAGAGAACGGGTAGGACTAAACTTATGCTGAAAGATGCATTAAGCATATGGGCGTGTTTGAATATTGGTATAGGATGTCCACTTAGGGTGGCGTTCAAGTCCCCTAGATGTTGTTGTCGGGTCAAGTGGGGCTGTTATTTTATTTGTTCTTAGCGAAATTATTTGTTGATTATAGCACATGTCATAGAAGCTTGTAGCAAAGCAACACCCAAAAGCTGATCCAACAAATTAATGTCATGTGCTAGTTTACGATGAGAGCACATTTCATTTTCGTGGAAATTCATAATGTAATTGGATGTGATTGTTGGACAGCAATGATAGTTTGGTTTGAGGGGGAAAGTGTGGAGCACATATAAGAGTTTACATGCACAGTTGATGTTGTTCAAATGGGTTGGTGGAGACTTAGAGATATATATTCTGAAAACAGAAGCACCACAAATGTATATAATTATATATACATTTATTTAAATATGCTTATTTAAAAAGGTGCAAGTGGATTAGTATGTATCAGGTAGCAATAATTGGATTGTGATTCAGCTGCAAAATGTCCACATCGATGTCAAGAGAGGATAAGGGATTCATACATATCTGTAATCTGTAAACAACTAAACACACGATTTGCAGCCATCACCTTTTCTTTGGTAATGGGTTATCATCACATTGTTGTCTTACTTTTGAAAGAGAATGACGTTGCCGATCTACTGGCAAAGAACCACACCTACCTCTCTAATATTTTATTCACCGCCTGATTTAACAAGAGGGAACATTTATATTACCAGCTTAAAAACAAAATTCAACTAGTTCATATGAAATTCGGATAAATTCTTACGGTCAAGTAGGGTTCCATGAGAAAGACCTCTCAGGACCTCGTATCTGGCGCAATTTCGAGTATTCAACACATGGTTCTCAGGCCTATAGCTAGGGTAAACCATAATCAAATTTTGTGTAGCAATAAAGATAGATGACTAATGAAGCACCCCTACGACAATCACCTTTTTTTAACAACTTTATGAAGTATACTAGCTAGTTACATAATTTAGTCCTCAAAAGAAAGAAAGTTGTACTGTAATACAATCTTTGTGGGAGAACAGTACATATTGGCTGTGTGGATCTAACCGCAGTACTACGAGTGTAGGAGCACTACCTTTTGCTTGTCCAGATCACAGTCACGCACACGGGCAATATGGCTGGCAGTCAGCCGAGACCAGGCCAGCTGTCCCTCACGTGCGGCCCAATCATCACGCGGACGATCTCCTAGCTTCAACAGCGTCGACCGGGCCGGCCCCACCTGTACGAGGCCGCCGGGGACGACCCATGTGCCGCTCGCGTGGACGCAACGAATGCTTCTCCTTCCTCGCCCGATGATGGTCGTGGGCATTCTCGTAATTACGGCAATTATCACTCGCCCCACTTGTGCTCGCAACTGCAGCAGCAGCTTATGATTGTCGGGCCCCACGGGTGCCCACCAATCATATGGACATGCACTGGTGCGTTGCCGTCGACGGTTGTTGTCGTTGATTAATTATTATTATTGGTCGGTTAATGCATGTGCAGATCTAGCTAATCTAAGCCAGGTTTGCCCCATCGTCCTATCAGCTTAATTATTCCCTGAGTGTATATTCATTTGCATCATAGAGTTTACTACTGTACGAGAGTTTACTGTAGCTAATCAAGGCCTGAACTTGTGCAGATCCAACGATCTGTTTTCACTGCTCACAGCCTTTTGAGTAAGGCTACTCTCAATGGGAGTTTCATTTTATTGTTTCCAGGTGTCACATAAGCGACGAGGATGAATGAAATACCTCATGCAATGCATAGTTTCATTTTGTTGTTTCTAGGTAACACATGCAAGAGAGAAATGTCTTTGAAACAATGTAGAGATGGTTTCATCTAGATGAAACACCTTTCTTCTCTCTACTTATTAATTTCCTGCCACATCAGCAAAATTGCTTACATGGCAGCTCATTTATTGAAAATGAAACTCCCATTGTGAGTAGCCTAAGATTGCGAGATGTGTCATGGTAATAGCTCCCAATTAAGAATGTGCTAGAGCTCAGCAGCAGTAGTAGTAGCTCGCAAGTTGCTTCATTTTCCTTCCTCTTTTGGGGGCAGTAAAATAACGGCATGTTGCCACTGTGTCGTGCGAAACTGTACTGTGAAACACATTGCTATTATGATGGGCATGGCCTAGCATAATTAGGTTATTAGTGGCCGGCGGTAGGGGTGGTAGAGTAGTAGGCGGTGCATGCAAAGCGTGCAGTCAGAGAGTGTCAGGGCCAGCAGGCAAGCCGGCATGCAGCGTGAAGGCCAGCGGTGCGTCCGTTAGCTTTCAGTTGTTGCAACCATGAATGAAGAATCATGGACCGCCGTAACGACGAAGAGCTAGCAGCAGTTCCGTTCCATCCAGCTTCATTCGTTGGGAGCCTCCTCCTCCTGGGGTAGTCGTTGATAGATGCACAGCGATCGGCATGTCGTCATATCTGACCCCAAATAATTGGAAATAATTGCACTGTATTTGGAGGATTAGCTAGAGGGAGGAGGTGGTGGTACCAGTACAATGATGGTACTATATCTGTACATATATGCTCGACACATCCCATTACATGATGCTCCCTCCACTTATGCAGCTCAATAATGAGTATGCAGTACTATGTATATATGCCTGATTATATAAATATATTGTCCCTCTGCCATAAACAATATACACATTTCTCTTCAAGACTGTATATATGCAAATGGTTCTAGTATGTAGTTTTGCGACGCTGTCAAATTAACCATTGTATGATTTCATATAACTTGCAAATAATGTAGTATATTTCTACACCATTATTATAAACAGTAGTACGTGTTGTGCTACTACTGCTGATGTGGGACACACGATCCTCTTGCAAAGTCACAGTCAATGCCGGCTAGTGCACCAATATTACAGTAGAGAATCCCTCACCGAGACCCACTGGTGTGTGGTAGGAGTAGTAGTAGCTTCCTAGCTGCGGTATAATGTAATTTTAGACGGTAGTAGTGCCAGTGTACTTGATCGATTTAGCTCGCCGACCCGACATAGCCGTGCTGTCAAAACCACCGTGCGATCAACTTGCAGTTTAATTAATGGTCGGGGGCATGTGATTAGGCAGCTGGATCGATGCATCGGTCGGTAACTAATCAACTGCTAAATTATTTTGGGGGCAGTCCGGGCGCACATGGCGCCCCTCTGGCCGTAATCATTTGGACCAGGCATCGATCCTGAACAATCGAGATCGACGGGTATGTATGCCGCTGCTCTTGCATGTATGCATGTGTGCGTATGCGTATCCCAATAATTGTGTACGTGGGAAGCTACATGTCTGCACCGTTTGTTTAATGCGATCCTCCTTTTGTTTAATTAAATTATTAGTACCGCTACTGGTTGCTTGGACCGAATAATTTGCTCGTGTATATTGTAGTACTCTGTAAGCAGCTATAGCATGATTACCAGCAGGTTTTTTCTTTCCTTACATTTTTTTCTTTTTGTAATGGTGAGTAGTGACACTATATGTGAATAGATAATTAATATAGTATACATTCTTCACATGGTTTAGACTACTATACATTATCTTCTGTTTGTAGATACTCAAGAAATTAACCTGGATTACAGTTCCTTTGCAAATACAATCCTAGGTAAACGGCAAGCAAGAAAAAGAGAACACACAACCAGCTGATGGAGCGACATTGTCAAAGAGAAACGAAAGATACGCATCGCATAGAAAAACGGTCGGGACAAATAAAGCCGTCACCTGGACCGTTGGCCTGGTACTGGACGGTTTGAGATCGTGGTGCGCTACAGTCCAAAGCAGCCAGCACAGAGCCATGAGTGCAGCACGTCGCCGTTGCTCCTACACCACGCGCGATCTCCTCGACAGCCGCGGCAAATCCGGGGCCCGTTCCACGAGGCTGCAATTTGGGCCGCTCTCTATAGTATAGCTGCAAGCAATGCAAGGGCAAGATGCAAGAGGCGTGTAGCGGCTATGGTGTATGGCGATTAAAGTAGGCGACAACATGCGTGTTATGCTAATGCCAGTGGCTTTTATCAAATGGTAAAGTAATCGGTCGCACGACGGCGGCGATCGACGCCCACCGGTGGTGAGGAAGAAGAAGGAAGGTGCATGTGGGCGTTGCCGTCGCGTGGAATCCCAAGGCGGGCGCCAGCGAGGCCTGGCGTACGGGCATGTCGCCCACACGTGCACGCCGGTCAGCGCCCCAATCGAGCAATCTCTCGCGCCAGTCAACATTCGGCCCTATTTTCCCTCTTTCATATATGTAACCTCACCTGCGAGCTGGTAGCCTTTTCTCTTTCTTTCTTTACTTTTTTTCATTTGCCTTTTCCTTCTACAGTTGGTGGTGTGATGGAATGGAACAGCTGAGCACACATTTCTACACACTTTCATGAGCTTATCTGAAATTCCACAGCAGAATAAATTCCATAATTAAAATAGATTTTATATCTTACAAGTTCATTGCATTGGAAGGTACTTGTTGGAGAGATTTAGTCGGCCCCTAAACGACAAGGAGGCACGAGAGAGATTTGTATGGCCAACCTGCTCGGTTTTACCGCCCCCTAACAAAATAATTTATCTCTGCTTTTGCATATGTATGTCTGCATGAGGACTCGGTCATTTTCCGAGTGCCTTCGTGGGACTGTGATCACCGTTGTCGCATCGCATGCTGGCTCGTGCACCCTGCCGGCATCTGATGCGCCCGTCCATGTGTTCCACCGGCTGGTTGTTACTGCCAATAGCGGCAGTGACATGGCCGCACGTGCGACGGAATTTACAACGATCTGCTCAGGTTGGCTGGGGCACGAAGGCTTTGCGTCCTAGCTTGAATCTGAAACGGTCTCCATGCTCCAACAATATATCCGAACCGATCGACGTGTCTAGCGATCTAGTGCTAGAATTCGTAGTGAAGATCGAACACATTAACCACACTATATATGGATTTGGTCTTAGTTCCGTGTGGAGAATTGGGATCGGTAGTGAAAAATACTCGTGATTAATTAGTATTGCTCGTGGTGGAAGGGGAACAAGAGGTCAAAACGGTGTTTAAATGACTGCATCTGTGATGCCTACCAAAACGATAGTACATGATACACAGCCCTGTTTGTGTGACAATCCTTTTTTTTGTTTTTGCGATCACTGTTTGTGTGAAAATCGCTCAATGATCGCTCTCAAATAATATGATGAATTTGGCAATATCTCTGAACTCATCATGCTTTTGGTATTTCCACAGACATTGTGAGGACCTTGTTGCAGGTGTTGCCGAGTCTCTATCTGCGGTAACTTTGCAAGACCCAGAAGATGTTTCATCCTTGGACGACGAGTTTTCCGACACTTCATCATCATCGGGAGAGGAGCTTGCTATTGATGGATCGCCACAACCAGCAGCTCCGTCATCTCTTAGGCCTAACATTTTGAGTCAGTGTTATGAATTGCTATCAAGTGTTTTACATCAGGATGGACCGGAGGGGACTTTTCTTGACTTATCCTGATGTGGGTGGAACATTCCAGACGTAGATGAAGCTAAACGTGCTACAAAGCGTTCTTTTTATGAACTGTGTGAAGGAGGGTAAAGTTTTCTTGACTTTGTGTTCTACCTTGGTTATTTCCATTAACTTTTACAGTCATGCTTTTTTATCGTGCATAAATAATCACAAGCACAACAATTTGCAGTTAGTTTATTTTTGTTTTATAAATGCATCATAATAATGTACCGGGTCTGATGTTAGAAAAACATTTTCTGTAGTTTAGGTTATTTGTGCTGATTCCACTTCTATCTGATCCTAACTAACATACGGACAACTTGATAGCACTTCTATGCTCTCCATTTTTGACTACTTCTCCTACTAATGTGGAATGCTCTGAACTTTACTAGGTACGAGGAGCGTGATGACCATGTTGAGGGTTATGCATGATTGTAAATACTACCTTCGTGGTCCACCAAAAAGGATCAGTTCACTAAGTACTCAGACTACCTATGATGGGAAGCGATATTTGATTAAAGCTCTATTAGATCAGTACAATGAAGATAACAATCTTGTCAGGGTGTAATCCCTCCTTCCCTCCCTCCCCCTCTCCATCTCCCTCTCACTAATGCAATGCTCTGCTGATTTGTTTTAGAGTCATGCATATGAACTGGAAGATCTTTTGGGGAAACAATAGATTTATGAGAAGCATAGGTGGTATTATCATTTCAACTTCACAACGAAGAAAAAGGAAGACGATGGTGACCCTAGCAATACCAAGAAACTGTTCTTTGCTGAAGTGTCACATATGCAAGGAGAAAAAGGCTGGGAGGTCAGCTGTTGCTGCATGATTGATCCTCAACCTAATGGTATTTTCATGTTGTACCTATCTTGAACTACATAATGGTTGACTGTACAGTTAAGATTTAACCCAAAAAGGATATTTTAAGTCTGAAAGAATATAGTGCTTATTCTCTATGTATTTGCACTTTCACAAACTTCTGCAACTCAAATCTATAGGCTTTGTGAATTTGTACGTTTCACAATAGCGCTTGTAAATTCATTGTTGGTATAGGATGATAATCAAATTATTTACTAAGCCAACATTCGTGGCCTTTTTTATTATGTGCAAGTATATCTATCATTCACAACCCTTGCAGTTGAGACCCTTGCAATAATATTTACCTATAGTTGAGTAATTGTCTGAACCTGTGTCTCATTGTCTGTGCATGATTGCTGATTTGAATGTTACTGAGGAATGCCTTCTCTGTGAAGGTATTCTCTGTCAAGGTTGTACAAACAATGGCAGCCCTTGTATGATGCATCCATTTAATACTTCTATATATGCCGGTGCTTCGATTGAATGGATATTTGCCATTTGGTTGTGAGGACTCGAGTGACTTTGATGATGACGTATGACGATTCACTTTCCTATTTTTGTTCAAGATGGGCAATATTTTTGTTCTTCGCTACGTGTCATTGCTCAATACGAGGAAAATGATTTTGAGGAGGAAGATGAAAAAGAAGATGACAAAAAATGCGAGGAGTTTATGCCATGGAATAGATGGGAAGACCGTAACACTTTTGTTTCAAGGTATGCTTTTGTGATATCATATAAAATGTACTTTCATGTATGATAATTTTACTTGATAATGTTTTTTCTTAATTTTTTTCAGGATCCAGAAGTGAGTCATCAAGAAGCATTAAAAGATCTTCTATGTCATCTCTTGTCGTTGACCAATTTTTGTTGTTGTTGTGGATATTACTTACTCCCTTCGCTTCAATAAAACTTGTGATTCTAGCCTTGCAATTTGTTTTGGCCAAAATACTTGTAATTCTCACATTTCAGTGCATCATTGTCACTTTCCTATGCATCTCTATCTCTATATTTCTCCTTGTAGTTTTGTGTGCACTGCAGTTTTATTACTTCTCCTTATTTTTTGTGCCCAGAGTTAGGCCATTCTCAATGAGTATTTCATTTGGTATTTATTAGGTGACACACGAGTAAAAAGGATGACATGACATGATGTCTAATATGAAACAAGAGGAAAGCCTTTCATTAGGATCAAAGGGTAGTGACACTCTTTCCATGTTGATGAAAGGAGAATGAAATGTGCATTGAGACTCTTTTCCTTTCATGCACACAAAAAACGCATTCTCATTGGTACACCTATGTAACTAATTAATGTCTAGTTCAATATATGAAACTGTGAAATAAAATAGTACACTGAGAGATGCATTTTCATTTCATCAACAAGACTAGAAAGCTAATGTGCCACACTTAAAAAACGTGAAATGAAAGAGGGCATTGAGAGTGCCCTTAGAATCACAAGTATTGTGGAACAGAGAATGTTACTCAGAGATAATTAATGGTTGTTCATGGGATGATAGCTGAGAGCAACATAAACTAGTGAATCATCCAAGTCAGACTACTAGCTTATCTAGTCTCGCTATGAAATCTTTAATAATTATATTAGGTCTGACCAGATGAAGCTCGAACATAGAATTTATTTCATGTTAAATATTTTTGCTTTCCAATCCTAAATTCAACACCATATTCTCTCATTTATATCTCTAAATGTTTACTTCCCATGTCAACAACATAAACTTGAAGTCCTAAGTACTTCACATACCTTGAAGTATTTGTATTTAATCTCTAACACATGCATCACTTCTTGAAATCAAATATAATTGGTTAAGCATGTGTATGGGATGGTTTTTGCAACAAAATCTAGTGTGGTCATTTGAAAAAAAAAGAGTTGAGTGGAAACCTCAAACTCTATGTGATATGTGAGGTGTTTTATGCAATATTTCTAAGAACTAACTCATATATTCTTCTTTTGTACTCCCTCCATTCCTGTATATAATCATTACTAGAATCTCAAGACAAAAATAGTCAAGAGGGGAGAAGACATATATACCCCTCATTTTACACAACCTTGTCAATTCTTCACCCATCCACCAACCCATCACATTTTGTCTTATATATAGGAATGCTTATATAATGGAACAAAATTTGAGTCTCTGGAATGCTTATATATAGGAATAGAGGGAGTATTTTACAATTTCGCAAACTTGAACCATAAAGAATACAAAGTAGCAAAGTCTACTCTTCAAAAAGATCTTCATATGCATATGACTTGTGGGTTGCTTATTTATTGGGAGAATGTGAGAAGCGCATATTGTTTTCTAAGGAAGCAAAACCACAAAGGTCTCGTGCAATATTGTAGATATAAGGGAAAAAGGGGTCTTGCGACAACGTGCAAGCTATATTTAGTCAAATAACATACTTTGATTACGCATTTACATGAATGTATTACAAAAAATAAGTAAAATTGCATTTTCAAAATGTGTTGATAAGGTTGTTTCTTCTGATGATGTGCATGTTCAAATCCATGAAGAGATGTTGTGCTCAACATAATTTAAAATTATTATAGTTGGGTCTATCAGTTAAAATTGTATTTGCTAATATATTGTTTCATTTAAGCTGCAAGTATCAACAGATATTCCTGGTGAAGAAACCTACAATTTCCTAAGGTACTAACTTGCTTACTACTTCGATGTACAGTTTCAAGAATAATGTGTACATTTTTTTGGTGAAATTCTCTCACTAAATTTTACATATATGAACTTGTCATGTATGCATCTTTTTATGATAAAAAACCTTGACTTTTTGAGACCGTCTCATGTAGCCTTGGTGCGGGCAGTTAATTATGATATTGTGCCCTATACTAATTAGTCTATAATCCGTTACTCCTAAAGAGATTGATCCTGTTGCAGCAAAGCTACATTTGCAGTATTTAAATGGCTAAACAAATTCCCTCTCAGCTCTAAAATTTGAGAGAGAAATTTCACCAGTCCTATTTTTAAGATATCCCAGCAAGTGTTGCTCAAGGCCCGGAAGCAGTGAAATATCTTCTATGTTATCATTTTCTGGTCTTGGCCATAGCACTGAAATATCTTCTATGTTATCTTTTTTTGGTCTTGGCCTTGTTTTATTTTTTATTTTTGTTGGTTGTGGATACTACTTGTGTTACTGTGACGGAATTAATGGCTGTTTATTGGATGATAGTTGAGAGTAACAGAAACCAGTGAACCATGCAAGTCAGACTACTAGCTTATCTGGTTTGGTTATGAAATCCCGAATATTGAAGTCTGGTCTGGCAGTGCGTACTACATAAAGAATCACACTTACGGAAACTGTTAATTCATTCATTTGCTATCATCATCTCTGTGGCTGCTCCTTTGCTGAAATTACAGAGCTTCATTGACGGACACTGACGACTCAAAAAATCTGTGATAGTGCAGCAGAGACGATTAACTAGCTTGGTCTACTGTTATTTCCACAGCTTTTCACATGAACACAAGATACACATCCAGCCTGCAGCGAGCTCGTCCACCGATATCCTAATTCCTAAATTTGTTAAAACTATACTGGCATTTCCCCCAAAGATCTGTTTTCTTGCTACATTTGCACTGCATCTGCACCTGTGCCTTCGGCTTTCTGACGACACCAAAACCACTGAACAGAGCAAGTTCAGTTCAGCACAGGAGTAGCTCTACCCCGAACACAGCGCTTTAGTTTTATCTGGCCGCCTTGACCGCCTTGGAGAGTCCGGATGAGGCCCCGTACGCCGTCGCGCCGGCCTCCCTGAACCCGCAGAAGAACTGCCGGTGGCCGGCCATCGCCATCGCACCGGCATTGGCCGCGGCGTGCTGCCCGTTCTGGCGGTGGTGCGCGGCGGGAACGCTACTCGTCGTCGCGTTGTTGGGGGTGAGGATGGCGACGAGACGCGCCTGCAGGAGAGGCACATGCTGAGGGTGGTCACCGGCGGCGCCGGGGCGGGAGTGGCCGCCGCGACGGCGTTGAGCGCGCGGAGCTCGGCGACCTCCTTCCCGAGGCGGCGGTTCTCCTCGGCGAGCTGCTCGCACCAGCGCTTGAGGTACTCGCAGTCCACCTCCGTCTGCTTGAGCTTGGTCCGGGCGCGGCGGTTCTGGAACCACACCTCCACCTGCCGCGGCCGCAGGCCCAGGCTGTTGGCAAGCGCCACCTTCTGCTTCTGCACATATATAATGGGGAACGAATCGATTATCAGACATTGCAATTCCGGAATGCATCGATTCTTCTTTTTTGTTTTTGTGGCAGTGTGAGTGAGACGGATTGGAACGTACCGGAGTGAGGGTGTGGTGCGTCTTGAAGCACTCCTCGAGCACGGCGGCCTGGTCCTTGGACAGCCGGAGCTTCTTGCGCGCGCCGCCGTCGTCGTCCTCGTCGCCGCTGCCGGCCGACCTCTCCGCCGCGCGCTTCCCGCTGCCGCTCGACACCGGGCTGCCCGCGGGCGAGCACCTCCTCTCCTCCGCCGCGGCCGGGCTCACGTCCCGCTGATCCGGCACGGGAACGGCATTGTTATTGCCGGCGTAGCAGACGAAGCTGCCGGGTTGCGACGCAGCCAGGCCAAGGCCAAGGCTCAGCCCAAGATCCAAGCTTTGGGGCGCCATATGTCCTATCAATTCTATCTGTGCGTTGGAAGAGAAGCTATAGCTAGCTAGCTGGGGAAAACCAGGAGTACGCTGGAAGCTGATGACCACCGGAGTTGGTGACGAAGGAATGCGGCGATGCTGGGGCATATATAGAGGCACACCGATCAGTTGGGGAAAGCAGAGATCAAGTGGTCGACAATGATGAGCTGTGCGCGCGTGGGGGTGGATCTCCACCGGGGATCCTTTGATCAGCGAGCGGGCTTTGACCCTTGATGCCGCAATCAGCCGGGTAATTTGCTGGCTAATCCAGGTCCCCAGGTGAGATACACACTCCATGTGCGACCGCCAGGGAATATTTTTTCCTTCTGCATGCAGTGCCGTCCTTTCGTGGCGGGGCAGAGATCATTCGATCTGCGTGAAATTATGTGCGACTGCACTGCAGGGTAAACAGGTGCCAGTTGCGAAGCACGCAGGAGCAGGTACAACACCATCATGCTCAGCACAGCTTTAGACACTCCAGCGTTTAAGCTTCCTGCTAACTTTGTTTTGGGGAGCATCAACGAATCGACTTTTTTTTTGTTAACTTCATTAGTTGAGCGTCGTCGAGGCACAGACCGAGACCTCGTTCCTGCATACTCATGCATGGGCGTAATGATAATAAACAGCAGAGCCAAATGCAGACTTACTACTGCACTATGATATGATATAATCGTGGTCCATTAATTATCTATCAGCTCTTTGATTGATTCAGCTTTCTGTTGGAATCATGTCATGCGAGATTCGATCGTCTTCCGTTATTAGTCGTTAACACAGCACATATAGCGTACTTGACGATGAAGCAAAAAAGAAGAACCATCGATCCAATCGACAAGGAGTAGTGCTCTCCCAAATAAAGCTAGTAGCAGGCATCATCATAAAACAGTGCATCTGAAGCAAGACAATGCCGAACTAATCATGAGCTAATAACCGTTGATTGATTATTAGTAGTAGCCTAATTATGTGCCTGTAGCAGCAAATAAGCTACTACCTTAATCATGCATGGCAAGCAATACATAATTGGCCGACAAGGCCATGCTGTGGAAATGATGGTGCGTGCGTGTGGGCACGCAGCAAAACGATCATGTAGATCGTCGATCTCGAACTAATTGACCAGCTCAGATGGATCAAACTGTTACCCCGGAAAGCTAGTAGCTTTCCGTTGATTAATCAGTGGTGGTTTGGGAGACGAGGACCAACTGTCTCGATGGAATCATTGGGCAGGCTCACATGCGCGGTTCCGGGGCTGTCTGCCATGCACGCGACTGCAAGACTGTGCAGTGTACTTTCATACTGCTTGCCAGGCCAGTTTTATCGCACGGATGACGGTTAGCTATAGAGCTACTCACTCGTCTAAAAAATGTAAATATTTGTTGATTTTTTAGCTGATGTGTTTGATCATTGGTCTTGTTCAAAATATATCTAATAATGAAACAAATTATAAAAAAATAATATTTTTATAAAAAATATGAATAAGACTGAACGGTCAAACCTAATATCTGAAGAAGGTCAATGAATGCTTACATTCATGGACGGAGGTTATTAATCATGGGTGCAGCTAGCTAAATAACTAAAAGGTGTTTAATTAAGGAACCTAACCACGCATGATGATCTCTTGACAGTCGTTGGGAGCGTACGTGCAACTGGTATTATATATAATAAAAAAGTTTTATAGTACTATATGTGAAAAGAGAATGTACTTGAAATAGCTGATCCGAAATAATGTAGTCATACCGAATGATTCCTTTTTCAATCAGAACAATAATTCAAACATCTACTAGCTAGGAAGAATCCCATGTATTGGCAGATGGATCATTGGATTGGCCTCCATACATTTCTTCCGCTCTTGGCACACACAGTATGTACTTGTTCAGATCTAGCTACTAGGCTAGCTAGTTAAGCTGGAGAGAGGACATGGGTATTCAAGGCAAGACAGCCAAGGACATGCTATTTTCGCCTAATCATTGTATGTTTTGTCCCTGGCTCTACCGAATAATTTAATTGGTTAACCAATAATGCCGGCCGGCGATAAATTATGCATGCAAGGGCAGGAGGAAGGAGCCAGTGAGGTGAGGAGAGGGCATGGCATGCAGCCGGGTGGGTGCGTACGTGCAGTCGTAGTTGCCGGCGTGGCATGCACATGCAAGCGCAGGGGAATCCCGAGGCACGCCAGCGCGGACCGGCGTACGGCCCGCGTCGCCCACACGTGCGCCACCACCGCCTGGTCTCTCGCCCGGCCTCGCCTCTCGTTGCGATAACAGCGCGGTCGCCGGTCAATATACATCACGACCGGGACGATCGAGCCTGGAAAACCCGAATCTTGACGCACTACATACATGTTGCCCTGGAACTAAAATTAAACAACAACGATGCTTAACTGCATGTGCATCTACATTGTTCAGAAGCATTTCGTACGCTTGGTGACTCATCTCGTATCATGCATATGCGTGATAACAACGGTTGGGTATGATGAATCAAGCTCTAACAGAAGTTAGAAGCTTGTACGATATACTAGTACTACTATGCATGTGACAGTTAATGTGGCATGACAGTTCGTTGATGTTAGGTTCATCACTTGATGAGATGACCATCTGATGCGAGATCCATCGAGCTGTATACGTTAGTTAGCTCACCAAGCATCTCGAGAGAATATCGGCGGCGGTCGTTAAACATAACTGAAAAATCCAATCCGTGCGTACCGTTGCAACTTGCACGAACACACGTCATAATTAGTCAATTATTCGACCGCGTATTACCAGGTTTTCTTTTTTGCATATATCTGATGCGATATCATGCGTAGCAATCCCACTACATACTTGGATCGGTCTGTAGCGAACGGCAAGCTAGCAGGCGCAGGATTAGTTGCTGCCCGACAGCGTCATGTGTATCCGAATCATGGTATCTCGCTCGCTCCGCTCCGTGTGTGCGCTAAAACAGCTTACTCTCCTGCGGTCTTGCTTGTAATTTATCATTAGACTTGCTAATTTTCTCAGTCGATTGATTTTTTTTTGAATAAACAGGAGGGGAAAGTCCCCTGCTGATTTTTATTTTTTTTATATTAAAACACAAAACACATTACAAGAGAAGTTCAAGAGAAAAAGAAGACAAAAAAGAAAAAGACTAACACAAAGTTTCTAGCCATTGTTTCAAGTCCTCTTTTCTATTATCTTTTACTCTGTATAGAAGCAGAGCAAATTCTTTCTTGAAGGTGTCCCTACAATTTCAGTCGATTGAAATTGTTTTGGATGAATTTTTTCTAACACCACTAGATCGAATTGGATAATTTACAAAAAAAAGTCTATAGTTTATACATTAACAGATTAATTTTCTGCCCCTTGTGATGTTACATATATAACCCTAGAAAAACAAATTCAAATTTTAGTACAAATAACGTTGATTAAAAGTTTCAGTCCATTGAAAAGAAGGAAGGATGTTATTATTACGCAAAATAATATAACAAACTCCATCAGGGGCTTTACCCTTGGATCGATCGATCCCTGCTGGAGAGGAGATCAGGGCTGAGAGCTTGCTAACGGCTGAGTCATCATGCATTGCGGCCGCACATGGCGATTGGGTGCGGTGATGAGATGATGATTGTGTTGAGTTGCACCACCACACGAATGATTACATCCCATCATCAACTGTCGTCTCGCTCGGCCAGTGCAGATCAGTAGTTGTGTTAGCAAGTGGCCGTTTGTCTCGTTGGACCAACGTACACGGCTTACCAGTCATTCGTTCTTGTGATACTAATAATGTGCCACTTACATCTCTCACTGTGAAAGCTTAGTACAGTAGTACATCATCTCAGCTAAAAAGAAAAAGAAGAAGCACGAGAGGTAAATGGACCAATGATGATGGTTTATAATTAGTAGCTGTACGCATTTCCCTCTAACTACCATGATTAATTCCACGTCTCAGATATGTAGATGGTGCGTGGCAGCCAACGATGGAGCAGTACTAACTCCCAGATCTAGCCAGCAACACGCACGTTAGCATGCGTCCTAATCATTTGTCCATGTGGGCGCGCAGGCTTGTTACTGCAGTTCAATCACAGCGCCGCAGTGCAGAGGAGAGATCAGTTGCGCACGAGGATTGGCGAGCGCATGTGAAGCTGAGGCGGCATCGCCCGACATGCCAGGTGGGTTGGTCGTACGTCCATCCCTTGGTGCGCGCGCGCGTGCGGTCAGAGCCATATCAACTGCCAAATTTTTTTGCCCGATCTTGTTGCTTGATCTCGTTGGCTTCTCTCTACTCATCTCGTCCCAGGAAAGAAAACAACTGGGTTCGAGAGAGATCATCCTCGTATTGAATGTTTTCCGAGGATTTGCATGCTGATCTCCGTATCAGCCATGGGATTGCTCTTCACTCTTCACTCACTGACGACGCGACGGTTAGCGGACGGCGCGGACGAGAATCGCGTGCGTTGCACTAGGATTGGGCGCTCCGTTTGTCGTGATCGACGACGTTGATGCTTCTCAATGCAACTCACCGAAAAAAGAAAATAAAATTGTTGACACTGCTTTGTCGATAATTAAATTTCTACTACTATAGCCAGTTTGACCAGGGCTGCGGAGGCATTTAGAGAGACTATATTCCATCCATGCTCGCGCGGTCTGCTCGGTGCAGCTTCTCGGCGTACTACTGGAGCACTATTTCTTTTCTTCATCTGTTGTTACTAGGAAGAGAGGCGCGCTAACGCCGCGCCCGTTCATCACTGTGTATTTTGTCTGTAGTGTAATGTGCATTTAGTGGTCATGAGATTTTCATTCCTTCTACTTGGGCTGATTCTTTGTAGCCTTTGGCTAATAGCATTAATTAGGGATGAATTAGCTCAGTTTTTTTTCAGCTTACGTGGACCTTAATTACGATTGTGAAAATTGTGATAAGGATGAAATTGCTATTGATTTCCTTTCTTTGACGATCTTTAAGTAACTATAAATGTATTTAGTGATCGGAGTGCAAATGCACGCTCTCTCATTTGCCTTAATTACATGATATATGCACATTGCAGATAAAGGTTTTAGCAAGTACATTCGTCAAAATATGTCTGTACGTACGCATTAGGAGGCTGGATTGCGAAGTTTAGGCTCATAAGTGGAGATAACAAAATAGATAAGGCTGACCATAACTTAATTTACATAGAATGTCTCAGGCGACACGACATACAGCAGTAATATATACACATAAGAATCCTTCTCTGAACCCTAAGCTACTTAGCAGCAAAAGTGAAGGGCGGACAGATGCATGACTTTGGCATAAGTAGGTATTGCAGAAGACACCCTTGATTTTTCTTGCTGGGGCTCTAATATGGCGAACAATGTAGAGGAATATTAATATATTGCAATGTTTACTTACAGACAACAATACACGTAGAAATAATTGTGGACTGCAGGTTACCTAGTCATCGGCAGGGGACACCTACAATGCAAGCTTGCTGATGGGGTGCTCCTTACCGTGAGAGAGCAGTACAGGCTGTTATGTAATAAACATTTTGTATAGACAGAGCACAATACATATTTAACAGTGTTTAGGTACGGTACATTGCAGTTTGGAGGTACTCCTTATCTTCTAATTCGCCTATGGTGCTCTTTTAAGGTCCCAGGTCAGACACAATTCCCTATTCAATCATACCCAAAGAAAATAGTGCATTTTCCATTAGTCTCAGTTTACACTATATGCATACCAAAAAAAAAAAGTATTGTTGTAAGATTTCCCAAAGTCTTGAAGCTGCTGAATGGCAATCTTAGGATCCTGTATGGGAATACCTAAATAAGTGGTGCATGTAAAATAACACGCATTGAGAATTATGCAGGTTTCGTTGGTATTGATCATGAATTATGCAGGTTTAGTTTACCTGATATGCAATGGGTGCCTTAGCTGGTAGCGTTGTTTCATCTGGAATAGTTGCCTGCATTGAGATAGGATGCACCCGAGCAAGTTATAAACAGGAACTAAGTTTTCATTCAGGTTTGCTACATTCAAGACGAATTGAAACAAAAAAATCAAAATAAACTCAACATTCGTATTTAAAGTAAGTAGTAAAGTTACAAAAGAATTGGTTGAAAATTAAATGAAGTCTAAATCTTCAGAAATGTTACTGTCATATCATAAGGATTGAATGCAGAAAAGGCTTGGTAATAGATTGAGGTGACCACTTAAACATGGTAAACAATGATTGAATGTGCAATGCATTTCAACTGACATCCATCATGTATAAAGCCAAAAAAAGTGACCCAACCGATAGCAATACTGTAATACTATGAAGTTTTTTATTATGCAGATAAAACTAATAGAAGGGCAGGTTAGTTCAAGTAAAAAGAAAAGAGAAGGGCAGGTCCTTGATTGAAAGGTAAGGTAGAGACAGGTGGAGCTTGTATTTTTGCAGCAGCCCTTTTGGCTGAAGCTCTACCCAGATTCATCACGCCGATCTGTAAATAGAGGGCAACAAAAGAAACTTCACTTGTTTGTTCTTTCAGTTAAGGTCACATTGTAGATAGACCTTGGCACAATTTAAAAAGCATAAACTGGAATATAAGCAGCTTTCAATTGGGTTTACCAATTTTAGGATGAATAGCAAACCGATAAAATCAAAATAACCTCAATATTCTTGTCAGAAGTAAGAAACCAGTAACCAAAGGATGGCAAATAGTATAAGCGAGAGTTCAGTAATGGGCATGTTGAAAATGAAGTGTAAGTTGTTCGAGAAAAAATGGAGTCTAGGTCTTCAGAAATGCTCTTGATGATCATGACAATAAATTAAACACCACAAATTTCCAACCACTGAAGAATTGTATCTAAAAGGAAAAATTTAGAATATACCAGTAAAATACGAATAATTTAATCACTCACTGCTTCAGCAAAATATTTCATGACCCTCTCAATAAGATCGTTGAGGCAGGGAATGGGAAACTTTACAAAAATATTTAGCAGCAATTATGCTTGCTCAATAAGATCGTTGAGGCAGGGAATGGGAAACTTTAACAAAAATATTTAGCAGCTATTGTGCTTGTAGTATCCCCACATGACAATTTACTTCCATCTCATTGATACCAATTGATGAAATCAAACATTTGTAAACTTTTTTTCAATAATTTTCATTTTAAACAAACTGATGCAGGCCTGACACATGCCTTGCATTATCACTCATCCGAAGGTAGTACCTTGGAGAAAAATGTCTGTTCATGGCTCTCAAAGGTTGTAGATGGTCATCATATTCTTAGGTTGTAGGAGAAATCTATCCATGACCCCTAACTTATATTTTCCTCATTTACCTGATTGATGAAGATGAGCTAATCTAAAATTTCATGGGAGGGTATTCAGTCGAGCACCAAAACAAAGAAAAGGAAGGGGAATAGACACATCCAGCGAAAAGGAATCCGACCTGACGAAAACGTGAGCACAATCAAGGACGCAGCTGGGATCCCCCGAAGGATGCGTACGGGCAAAAAGAGACAGACGTCGCCCTCACGCAGGGACGGAGCAGCCGCCGAGCAGCAATGAAACATCGCCTCCCGTACCGCCCTCGCCATAAGGGAACGGAGACAGGATGGCAAGGTCACGTTGTGCTCGCGCTCCAGGCGTGGGCGCGCCGCACGTGGCGGCGGCTCCGAGAGCAGCTTCTCCAACGGGATGCAGTGCAAGTACCAGGCCCACGCCTAGCTCGCGGCCCCTCGCCTCCACGCGAGGTTGAGCAGCCTCCCCTGCCTGCTCGCACGACCATCACCTTGAAGTCGCCGTCGTTGGGGTCGTCGAGGTGCCGCAGGCGCGACCGGCACGAGGAATCGAGGGCGCTGGCTAGCACCAATATTCGATGCGGCATGACCGAGCCGACCGGTGACCGTAGGCGCGGCCGGTGTGGGGTATCGAGGGACGTCGCAGAGCGGCGAGATTCGATGCATCGCGATCCGGCCGAGCTGTGGATGAAGCACGAAGCCGTAAAAAATGGCCGTAAACGGGCCGTCCGCGAAACCAAAGGCTACGAACGGTCCACGTTTGTGCGCCAAGGAGCGTCCACGACGCCAAAATTTGACGTGTTGCACGCTGAGCATGGCCACGTTTGTCAAAATGCTGAGAGGGCTGCAAATCCTTCTCCAATCAGCTTTAGACTATTATACTCCCTCTATTTCTTTTTTCTTGACATTAGCACAAGAAGATTAGTTCATTTTTAAACTAAAGTTTGTGTCTTAACGTCATCAAAAAAAGAATAGAGGGAGTAGATGACAAGAATATATATATAATGCATCCTCGTATTGATTTTTTCCCCGAGGATCTGCAGCCCGTATCAGCGCTAGGCACGCATAGGGGATTGTTTTGTTCTTCGCCGGCGGAGCAAGAAACTAAAATCGTCGAGCGGACGGCGCGGGGAGGCATCGCGTAAACAGGATTCTATCGTTGGGTTACTACTTCATTTGTCGCATTCGAGAATGATACATGTCGGATGGTGTTTTGCCAAGAAATTTCTTGTCTAGCTCAGCACGGTCTTCCATGCAGTTTAAGCAGGGCTGCATTTCCACTGAATTGTTCTGTTCATGGGACGACGGAGCAGAAATTGTCGAGCGGAAACGGCGCCGGTCGTCTGGGCTCGTATAGAATATCAGAATAGGATCAAGGGAACAATTCCTCGGCCCACAACTATTCTACGAACGTTCTGCAGCTATCGCTGTAATTTCTTTTCCCGGTTACTTCTCTTCTTTGTTTTCTTTGCTGGAAAACATGGTTTTTCCGTGTGTGTTTTTGGAGAAAAGAAGAATTAACATCTCTTGTTGTTTCTCGAGCTTTTTTAAGGAACGTTTTCCGTAGAGACAAAACTGCAAGGCAGGACAGCTTATTATTTCGTAATATAAGGATGGGCTAGAAATTCAACCGAAAGCACCGGTCCGGGTTGCGATGCAATAGTTTGTGAAGCCCACTAAAAATCATAATAGTTAGTGGGCTCTATTTTTCATCTTGGGCCGGAGCATGAGCAGGCCGCAAGGTGGTCCAATGCCCAAAAGCTGCAGAATGCAAGTTCGGCCCGTTGAGATTCAGACGTGTCGGCGGATCGGAAGCGGTGGAGACGAGCCGCGCCGTCCCGTGCGAACCCTCCGATTCGTCGACCGACCCGCACCTTGCTCGGCGGAATGGAGGCGGCGTCCACAGCCGGAGGAGGCGGGGCCGCGCGGAGCAGCCCGGCGGCCGTGCAGGCCACCAACGACGACGCCGCAGCCAGCAAGCTGTAAGCCCCTCCTTTCTCCCCTCGCACCCGTCCTATCCCCTTCTCCGCAACAGGTTTTTCCAGCCTTCTGGCTGGCTGTATTGTTTCGTTTTCGCCGCTGGAAGACGCCTCTAGTAGTACAAGACGTGTAGAAAAGAATTTCTGCCCAGAGCCTAGTCCTCGTGTTAGTATTACGCTATCTGTTGCGATGAATCGAGGTAAAAAGCAACATACGAGGCTAAACGATGGAGCCTGGCTTGCACATTGCTTTGCTTTTCCCTGAAACGGAGCTCGATCATGTTGGCAACAGTTGAACCCATTCAATTATGATTTTCTCTCCGCAGCACGAAAAAATCGGTCAAGATGGGAAGACTGCTATGCCACTATTACCAAGTTTTTTCCTGAACTGAATCCTATTTTGACTGAATTTAGGTTCTCAGTAGAAGATAACAGCTAGTGTGGGCAAATCGTTTTAAGTGGGCTTCAGCTTCCAACTTTTTCACATGTGTGGATGTAGGCGCAGTCTTCAGAAACACATATGAAATCAATATCATAATGTCTTTAAAACGTATTGGTTCTGAGTTTAGATTTTTTTTCTTCCGGCTGCAAACTATGTTACTTACCTCATGTAATTGACTTGACTTGCCTTGCAGGTCCTGTGTTAACAAAGGATACATGAAGGATGATTACGTGCGCTTTTTTGTCAGGCGAGCGACAAAGAGGGCTCCAATAATCAATCGTGGTACGAACTGCCCCTGTTGATTTTGCTTTCCCTGGTTCACTAAATACAAAAGTAGTTGAGATCTCTGACCCTTTTCCTTCCTAAATGGTTTCAAAGGATACTATGCACGTTGGTCCGTTCTTAGGAAGCTTATGCATCAGTTCCTCGATGCGGGGAAGAACAGTAATGATGAGAAGAGGAAACAGATACTATCTCTTGGCGCTGGTTTTGACACAACATTCTTCCAATTGCAAGTTAGTCTTTAACTCTCTTGTTCCCTGCAGATCATAACTTCCTGTATACTAGCAGTATGCCCGTGCGTTGTTACGGGCCAATATATAACAAAAATATAACAAAAACAATTATAATTTATGAGTATCCATTCATTTTTACACTCTACTACATTCATTAAAAATGATATTTCATTAGTTCATGAAAAATTGGGAAGTTCACGATAGTACAAATTGATTGAAAAGTATATTTTATTAATTCATGGAAACCTATACAAGAAGTCATCAATGATCATCAGTAGTACAAACTGATTGGGAAAAAATGTTTTACATTTCGCTTTAAAAACTTTACCTTTCTAAAATAATTGAGTAATAATTCTTATATTTATCACATAACTAAACCTGCTCCTCTCTGTCTCGGTCAGACCACAAGAGGTCACATGTGAGCCCTTCATGAGGAACCTACACAAATTTTAGAATTGTTATGCAAGCTAAAGATAAAGAAAGGGCACCATATTCTATTTCTTCACTGCAACAATAAAATTACTAAATTAGGCTTGTACGATTTCAATACCCAATAGACACTATTTGACAGCCTACATGAACACAACCTAAATTTGAGGCACAAAAACAATTTTCAGCACAAGGAACAAATAAAGTAACAAACTCTATGAACGAACACATTCACCAAAACAGAGTTATTACCTGCCAAAATTAGTAACTACCTACCAAAATTAGTAACTGTGAGTCCCCTCTCTAATACTGTTGTCCGAAGAATAAAATAACAAGGAAGAAAAAGGCATTAAAATACAGAAAATAGACTTAGTCCGTGGAATATTTTTTCCTTCGATCTATACTGGTTATGAGAAAATCTTTAAAAGAAAATGCAAATGCCAGATCTAGTCGGAAAGGATGCAACAATTGAATATTTGAATCAATCCCTAAACTGAGTCTTAGGTATGCCTAGAACAGAATATCACCTTACTCCAATCTCCTTGTTGGGCTGGCAAGAAGATGATGAACAAGCTCCGCCCATGGTAATTCGACTACATTGTAACGTTGGTATCCATCTGCTTCCATCACATCAGTCTAGATTTAGTAGCATTGGGTGTATTCATGCAATTCAACAAAAGAAACAATAAAAAATGGATCTTAGGAAAAAAATTGTTCTGGTTTCCCAAACAAGTAATGGTAAGACAAACCGGGCTACCAATTAATTGGTGATTGTTTCTTATAGATTGCAATTTGTCGGTACAAATTTATAAGTTGAGAATGAATATATTCTTATAAATTGCACTGGCTATGATGCATGACATTGCAACACAGTAACTATATGCACTCACGATTTCAACTTGAATTCTAAAGCAAGCTTTGCACCCACCAGCTTTCTATATATTTGACTTGAATGACTGAAAATGAAATCTATTTAAAGAAGAGAAGAATGCTCTTCAAGTAAAATGCAAGTGATTGTGAAAAAATGACAGAAACCCATAGAAGTGCAAGCCATTGTGCATGAATTGACGACATCTAGGGTATCATTATCAAGCAGTTCTTGAAAATTTGTTACTACTAATGTCATGTTTAGCTTGTTTGTATTTTTTGCATTTTTTACCATCAAATAGTTTTAACTTATCTAGCACATCAATTCAGTACAGGCAGTAGTAGTACTACTTCGGTTCTTCTTTTCTTCAAATGAGAAAACTATAGCAATCTCTTCTAGTTACTTCTTCCTTCCCATAATCTGATCCTAACTGAAAAGAGCCAACTCAAGGTTGATTAAATTAATATCTTCCAGTTAAAAAATAATGAATACAATAAGTTATTCAACATGCTTAATTAAAAAGTAATGAATATACTAAGCTATTTAAAATGCAGAGTACATATATCGACGCAGAGGAGAGGCAAGCACTGACCTTGCCAGAGACATGCCATGCATTGACTGCTTTTAGGATCTGACAATGCTCAAGTCGTGCATCTCCTCAGACCAACTGATAACCAGTACTTGCCATTACTGGTTCAAACCTGCACACCAAGCATGCTGAACTTAAGGGAGCTGCAAAACTGAGGACAATGGCATAATTAGGAATTCTAGAAAACAATTGGCTTGCATGGGGAAAAAAAAGAAATAAAGAACAAAATGAAAGGCATGGTATGGCTCCAGTGCCAGTATGAGGACGCATCAATTTTCTTCATTTCTTGCAAAGAAATAAATTGACCGTTGTCATTTAAAAAACATTTCAACAACGGGCACATCTTAATCTTAATTGGTATAAGAGAACAAGTGAGTACTACGGATCAAGTCTCAGAATATTTTTAGTTCACATCAAGTTCTGGTGGATTTCTAAACTTGAGATAGACAAGACTAACAATGGAAGCTAGCAATTAGCTAACTTGGGGGCAATAGTATGCAACAAGTAAAGCAGAAGATAGGAAGGAGACTCACAGTCAGTCTCCAGGTCACCGCCGATATCGATGGGCTTGAGAGACAGGTGTGCGTGTGGCGCCTGCCGCCTACAGTGACATGCTCTGGATGAGGCACATAGTACCGGGGGTGCACGGTGAGGAATGGCTTAGCGACCAACCCATGCCTGGTCCTTGTGGTCTTCAAGAACCCAGATCTGGTTGCCCCTGCTCAATGTGGCGACCAGTTCAGAAGTGAAAAAATGAGAAAATAAAACAGAAATCACAATAGTTGTACTCATTGTCAATCAGCCCAACATATAGAATCAGTTTCAGGCCTACTTAATGTAGGCAATGGTTCTTTTTTAATCAGTAACATAAGTTATGTCTCCACTGAAAATTGCTGACTTTTTAAATGTAATGGTAGTAGTTGATCTTTTTTTTATCTATCACTCACAATATGAGATGATGGGCTGTATTAACATTCACCTCAGCTAGCAAAGGATGCACTTCCCATTACAGAGGGCATGCCTAAATGATACAAGTCATTGCAGTTCTCCTAAATTAGAGTAGAATCACAAGATGAAGGCCCTGTTCGGCTGCAGTATAAGCCAGCTTATACTGCAGCTTCTACTGCAGCTTCTATCTCCATCTGCCAGCCGAACAGGGCAGGAGTCAGCTGGCACGGCTGGCTTATATGCCAGCCGAACAGGGCTGAATTCTGTGTAGGGTTAATACAAAAAGTACTATCACCTACACTCACAATTGTACAGATGTATTTTCCACTGAAAGAGACCAAGTAAGTTTGTCCATCATAAGCATTAGAGGACAAAAAGAATGCAAGCTGACGCTAAAAAAAATGTCTCTAAAAATGCAAGCATTGTGCAGATATTTGTGCACTGCATATATTATTAGTGAGTGATTTTAATTAATGATTTAGCCTCATGGTATGCGCCAACAACCAGCATCTTGGGTCGAAAGTACAGAACATACCTAAACTGATTTCTGAGGACGTATTTCCAACAGCATGGAGAACAGCAATAGTTCCACAAGCATTTCCCAGTGACTCAATCTGCTGCATGAAATACACCTGATCCCGAGGTTCCTGTTGCACAGGCCATGAAGCAAACATGTACTATCAAAGAAAATATTGCAACTAACAGGATGAAAAAATATGACACTAAGAAGAAACACAAATTGCTCACCTTGTCTGCAGTAGATAAGACTTGTTGTGAAGGATGAATTGCACCGAAGCAGAGGAACAAGGGTGAATTTACCAAGATCGTAGAAGAATTTTCTGCCTTTCTCATAAAGACCAACCTTTGTACATAGCATCAAAACTACACACTTGGTATTTTGGATGGGATGCATATATGCCACCTGGTAATAAAGTTGGATGCAGTTGCTATTAGAGATTTATGATCAAAGTTCCCATATGTCATCAAACATCGTCCCCATGAAACTAATACTTGTAGAAGAAGGAGGCTATCTCACCTACAATGCGCTATTGAACTACAAGGAGCAAATATCAGACACTTGCACTAAAAAAAGGAGACACGGGGCTATCAGTTCTCTTTTGGGGGAAGCAACTTCACCATGAGAGAAAAAAACACAAGTTATGAATGCAAAAATAAAGGCAATACACAATAAAAAACCAAAGAATAAACAATAGAAAATCGAAACTGAGCAACGATTACGAAGCACGGCCTGATTTCCCCGCTGTGGCCTGTTCGGGTCCCTGCAGTGCACGTCCACCATACTTACCGCGTCGCATAGCGGGCACCGGAACGTTTGCCACTTGGCCCGAGGCGGAGGCGTAGCCTCCTTCTGCTTGGTTGCCGCCGCTGTCTCCGTGGGCTTCTTCTCCCATGGAGGGCGCAACCGCTTGTGGCAGTCCTCGCAGATCATCCCCGCCTGCTCATCAAGCGATCCACACGGCCACACGAACTCGTCCTTAACTCCTTACAGAACTTGCAGTAGATTACCTTGAACTTGCACGGCGGCTGCTTTCACCTCGGCCGTTGCTGCTGCTGGTGAACGCCGCCCATGGTCGCTGCTGCTCGTTGCGTTCCATCCACTATAGAAGTAGAGGATCCTCGGCCTTGTTCGAGAGCGCGTCGTACGCCTGGAACAGGAACCTGAACACGCCCTCGGCGGCGACGCTGCCGTTCCGGTCGGGGTGCGCGAGCACGGACTGGCGCCGGAATAACTTCTTCAGGTCCGCCTACTTGAGCTTGGCGGTGTTGGAGGATATGCCGAGGACACCGCGCCAGTTGGCGGCCATGACGGTGGCGTGGATTTCGCAGGCGTCGAGCGTGTGGGGCAGGCCGGGCGGAGGCGAGAGAATGCGGGTGCAACAGAGGGGTGGCGCATCGGCACAGCGAGGGAGGAGGCGACGAAGCTAGGAGGCGGAGGCGGAGGTGGCAGCGGCCGGGCAAACCTAACTGCGTCGTCTCGCTGTGTCCGGTTTAGAAGGACCGACCGGTTCTTTCGGACGACTGGGACTTGGATACGGACTTCGACGACCGACTGATTGACGCGTTTCTGCAGTATACGGACGACGGGTTTTGGTGGGGGTCGTAGACGACCTCACCAGAATTTATGTATTGGGTATAGACTTCAAATTTCCATCTCTATTTAACATGTGCCTTGGTTTTAGCACTGTTGTGTTTATCATCTATGACATTTTATCCTGAGTAGGCTCCAGTATGTCATGTGGTTAAATGCTACTCCCTCCGTCCCTAATTATTTGACGTCCTATCCTCATCTCAAAATCTCAATTTATTTGACTTTCCCGATCTCGGATGCTCTCTGCGTTCCGCTGTCTTGTTTGTTTCCCTCTGTTCTCTGCATTGTTGTCTCTCTGTCCTACCTCCAAATGAATAAAGAAAGTAGCAAAAGCCTCTCATTGGACCGAAGTAGCACTCTGTGCTGCGGGGCCTACGCACATGGGAGCACATCGTTGCTGCAGCTGAGTAAAAGAAGAGAGAAGGGAAGAAGGACGGTAGGCTTGTCAGGATGCCTTGGTTTTGATGAAATTGGGTAGAACATCAAATATTAAGGGACAGAGGGAG